>WSXT02140921.1:0-10482 GCA_011762715.2 Neuroterus valhalla
TCAACACCCGACAAATGTTTTTGGGGGGGGTGAGGGGGCAAACATTGGGGATCATGGAGAAGGGGGGGGGGGGGGGGGGCGTCAAATTTTACACAAATCTAATAACTCCTCTGATGAGAATGTAAAAATACGATTATGCAATTATCAAAACACAGAATAATCTCCAACATACAAGATGAATTTTTGGTTAAAAAGGATGAATAGTTAACGAAACAGTTGAATTTGGAACCAAATATTCCGATATTTAACCAAGGAAGATGACCATCCTACCAGGAAAGATGAATTTCTAATCCAAAAGGACAAGTTTTTTAATGAAGTATTCGAATTTTTCAGCAGGAAGATAAATTCACCATAAGTGTTGAATTTGCTATAGAATCATTTAACTTTCGAAAAATAATTAAATTTTTAACCAAACATACACCTTATCAAGTAAAAAGTATAAGTTTATGTTTAAAAATGGAAGTTTTGAATTTTAATTTAAAATAACTGCTCCTCAACACCAGAATGAAGAAATGAATTTTCAATCTGTTGAATTGAACAAAAAAAAAAAAACACGTAAGGAATTTTTAAAATAATAAATATTTGATCAATCCATGATAAAAAAAATGTATATACATATTGAAAGCTATGCCATTTTTTTATTATTCTTTTCGAATAATCTTATCATTTGATTAATCTTTAATCTGATTGAATCTGATTCTCAAAATATTTACATACATCTATACTAAACTTCATGAAAGGAAATTTTTTTGTTCTTCTTCATTATCAGAAAAACGTTTTGCGAATTTGTTAGATATTTTTACTTGACTTAAATTTGATAATCACGTGTTATTTCTTTTTCATCCTTTATCTGACGTGGGACAGGGAATCGCAGAAAATAATAATAGTTGTTATTTTAGGGCAGGGAATTTCAGGAAGGAAGTATAATTTTCCCGGAACAGGGAATTTTTTACAGCTAATGGGAACTTTTAAAACTAATTTTAATTCGGGTTTCGAAGAGAGGAATTTAAAAAAATTTTCCTTTACTTGAAAATTCGTCAAAATTTTCCCTCTTTTTAATTTTAAATGCTATAGTAGAAAATCGTCAGAATAAAAATGGTTGGGGAGTCCTAAAGGTTTATGAATGATGAAGATTAGAAGATTAGCTCACGTTAGTGGAAGAAGCATTTCAAACAAATGTTGCATGGTGTTGAAAGAAACCGCATAATTGACAAAGGAGCGAAACAGAAGAAAAGAGAGAGTAGGAGTATGAGGAGATGGAAGCTTAGAATAAAAATTGCAGAAATGCGAAGCTACACGGAGAGAAGTAAACCCGAGCTGTTACTGCCAATAGCGCAACTGTTACTCGACAGCTGCAGGAGGGAGGAAAACAGTAACAGTTACTGCACTATCATCAACTGTTTATGCGTTACACCGTATCCGCTCAGAATGAGACCGTGAAGCGAAGCAGTCGGAGCTACGGCCGTGGCAGTGAGGGTTACTGTTTATACAGCAACTGCGATGGCCCGCGCAGTTTTACGCTCTGACTGTCAATGTGAACATGTAGTTTCTCCGCTAAACATTATTCAATATACTCGTTTTATCAGCATAGGATGTAGGAAATATTCCAAACTTCTTTTTAATATAATCTGAAGTATGTAATACTTGATATTTCCTAATTGCACACGGAAAAATTTGTACTGGAGGAATTACAGAATTTTTACGGAGTGGCGGATATGAGGAAAATTACGTAGTAATTACAGACTCACGTTTTTTTAAACTCCACAGAACTGAAGTCCGTTAAAAACAAAGTGAAGAACTGGACATTTCACAGAAAGCCACTCAAATCCAAAATACGGCAGAGTTCTGAAATTTCTACATGTCGCGTCGTTTCCAAAACAAATAAGAACTTCGTCACATATAGTGAGGGTTATTACATTTCGGCTATAGTTTGTATATTAGAAGGGAGGAAGGAGAAATAGAGGCACACGAGTGACATCTTCTTAACTAACTGTACACATTCTATAGTCTAACCTAACATACAATGCACGCGAAGAACTTCCCTATATACTACGAAGTTATCGTACGCTGAGAATAACAGTCAAAGCGGTCCTTATATATCGCCCAAGAAAAATTCTTACCGCTTGTGAGAAATGACCAGTGCCGAGCCTAAGATTTTTGGTCGGCAAAGTTATATTTAATTTTCTTACTTGAACGTCAGATTTTTTTGTGACGTTTATCCCTCAAATATTGTATAATAACGAGGGGAGAAACTGGAAAGAAAATTTTTATCCCCTTGTATGTAATAATAATGAGAAATTATTGATTACAAACGACTTCAAATTAGGAAAACTCAACCCTTTTATTTGAATAGTGTTTGATTCGAAATGATCAATTAAGAAAAATGCACGTTTCTATGTTTCTAATCTAAGATTGCTCAAATGACATAATTTTCAGAATCTGTTGATTTATTCTTCCATTTAGGGCACGGGAAATGAAATATTTGAATTATATGTCATTCCTTTTTAAATTTGTCCATAGAATTATATTCAGTTCTTTCATTTCTTTGAATGGTACAATTAAAATTGTTACGTTGAAAGTTCAGTTTTTTATGTTCAATTTGAAATTTTCGAAGGTTTCAATGGTTTCAAGATGGAATACTTTGGACTGAAAAAATGTTCAAATTTTGACAAAAGGCTTGGAATATGAAATGTATTTTCTTAAAGTTATTCCAAAGTTGAAAGTACAGTTTAAATTGAACAATCATAATTAATTTATATTCACCGTTGATAAACTAACATTTTTTCAAATTTCAATCTTCGATTTTAAAATCCTCTAATTTTTCAATTTTTTAAATTTGTAATAGAAAAATGTTAAAGTGAGGAAATTGAGAACTACGCATTCAGAACTGAAAGATATCATAATTGAAGAAAATTAATCATCTAATTAATTTTTGGTAAACTATGAAATATATATAAGATAAATTTTTACTCTAAAAATTTGTGAAATTCCTGGTCAAGAAATAAATTCACTGTCATTTTGCGTTTTTTTCGGTTTTATAAAATTCTCGATCATTTCCCGTTTTCTCGCACCAGCGGATATCCTGAAAAAAAAACAATTTTTTTGTTGAATGAAAGAAATTCTGTAGGTGATTCTTTTTGAGTCTCACCGACGCGGCACATTGGAGACAGAATGTTCAAGACCACCTACAGGTCGCAAATCTTAACCAAATCGAACAAAATTTTGCTACAAATGTTTGTAAACGAATTTCAAGGAGACTCACGAAGCCAAATTCTCCGAAATCATTTGTTTAAACAAATATTGTCAACAATGTTTGCTAAATTTGCAAATGTTGCAAAAATCATTCAAAAGAACACAGACCCTCAACCCTAAAACCCGTGAACCCATAAACTCTCAACTTATGAGTGCAAAACCCATAAACCATGAACCCTAAACCCATAAACTACAAATTCATAGAACCTAAACCCATAAAACCTAAATCGATTAACCCTAAATCCATGAACCCTAAAATCCTAGACTCTCAATCATTAATCTATGAACACTAGTTCTACTAATTTCCAATACACGAACATTGAACATCAAGCCTACATATGCAATAACTTCCAACTTTATAACAACAAATCAATAATTTTCACACTCTCTTTGAATGCTTGAAGAATAAGAAAAAAATGATCATGTTTTTCAAGCTCCTATTTCATAAGTTGAAGATATAAGAGTTGATAAACTTATTACATAAAAAAATGTGATGAATGAAAAAATCACAAAAAAATGATTAACTTAAAGATAAAAAATATTTTTTTCATTTTAACGTAAAATACAAAAAACATTTGCGGAATGATTTATTCGTGCGAACAGATTATTTTTAAACAACTTAATCAATAATAAGAACACATTTGAGTACATACAGTAAGATTTAAAAATAGTTCCAATTTAAAAAATACAATTGATTATGAATTGTAAATTAATTTACAAAACATCATTTGTCCTAACAATTTTTTTTTCGCAAAACTAAAGGAAAACTTGAACTTAACGCATAAAAAACCTCTTAGTTAACATTTGCTGTATTTGTATTATAATTCATTTTCCTATAGGCGCTAGAAGCCTTATGAGGATTTAATATGGATTATGGAAAATTAATTATTTAGTCATATGGTTGTAACAAATTGTGTTCAAAATATGAAATATACTGCTTCGGACATATTTTTCCATTAGAATTAGATTTAAGAATATATTTTGCAGAAAAATTGGAATTTGCAATAACTCATTCAAACATATTGTTTAAAAAAAATTATTTCGCAAAACTAATGCCAAATTCAAAATTACCTATGTCTCAAACTCCTTATATTCTATATTGTTCATCTAGCTCATGACTCGAAGTCTTATAATCACGATTTGGAAGATTTGCGACCTGAAGGTGGTTCAGTTATTTCAAAATACAGTAGAGTTCTGTAATTTTTAGCGACTGAGAACCGTCGTTCTCGCAGCGGAAATGGAGTTTCTCTTCAACTTGTTCGTAATAATCATTTTGAACATTTACACTACCGTTTTTAACTATTTATTCTCAGTTCTGTAATTATAACTGAACAGTTGTAGATGATTTACAGAAAAGTTAATGTTAATTCACCGAGTTTTTCTCATATCCGTCACCCCGCAACTAATCCGGTAATTCCTCCAGTACAACTTATTTCCGTGCAGATAAATAATTTTTTTTTACTTCTACTCAAAAAAATATGAAACGGTGTAAGAATGGAAATGATTACATAAGTTCGCAATTTCTTTCCGATTATATACGAGAATGGAAAAGGTAGACTAGGAGAATGTATTCACCTGAATTTTTTGAAGCCATCACGGAATTCCGGAAAAATGTGATATCCAAATTAAAAAAAAATTATCAATATCAAATTCTAAATCGGCTACTTCGTTTACCGCTCTATACGTCCAGTCTGCCCGAATTGAACATGTTCATACATTTTTCCAGCCATAATGAGTTCTTGATGAAAAAAATGAAAATCGGCAATAGAACGAATCAATAGCTCGAAGGAACTTCCTCATGTTTTTTAAACTCAAACATAAGGAAGTTGTGCAACTTTTTATGTATTAAAATTAGAATTTGGCCACACGCATTTTTTTGCTAGATATCATGGTAATGGCAATGATAATGGTGTTTATTAGTATGAGAAGGAAATGAATTCCCTTCATCTTTCCTCGTTATTCGTTGATTTTGTTCACTGCAATCACAATAAGGTGCGCGCGTGAGACCACGATAAGCTGATAAGACTGTTAGAGCGCTCGCTAATCACGTTGAGCAACAAGAGCTTCCATGCACGCAACGAGACACGTATTGGCAGTAACTGTTACTGCCCTATACCAGACATGTTCGGGTGTATCGTTTTCGGGTACCTAACAGTAACAGTTACGGTGTCAGCAGCGATGGTTTGGCTCAGAACCGCAAGAGTTACTCTTTGCTACAGCAGGAATTTTTTTTCGTGACTGATGCGGTCGGCGCATTAACTATACCGGTGTAAACAGTCACAGCTCGGGTTTACTCCTTTCCGTGTAGAGGCAGTGATGGTCTAGGATTTTAGAAGAAATGAAGAAAGCTTGGGATCTGAGGAATTCCCAGAATGATTGAACAGAGGTTTAATGAAGTTAATACATTAAGAGGAGGAAAGGAAGTGGAAAATTAGAGAGGAATAACTTTGATGAAAAGAGCGTACAATATATATGTAATAGTGATAAGACAGGAGTTACGAGGAAGGTGAAAGAAAAGATACTACCGGAATGTCATTCATAGAGAGTATAGGAGCACAATCAATCAAATTTACTCTCCACGAAAAGTCGTGGCGAAAGAGTCAGGAAGAGAAGGGGGAAAGTAAAGAAGATTATTACAGAAACGAGAAATAGGGCGTTGTTGTTTTGACAGCAAAGGAGGTAGGTAAAAAGGATCAGAAGGATGGTATATAGTAGGAGGGCGATAGATTCTGGTGGTTGAGTTTAGCAGATGATATTATATTAGTGTATAGAGGGAAAGCTTGGAGGAAAATAAAAGAAAGACCAGACAATTGATCAACACAAAAGAAATGGATTATGAATGTGGACAAGTATAAGGTACTACTCTTTTTGGGAGGAGTATATAAGAAAATGAGAAGAATGGCAAGATCAAGGATCACGTTAAGAAAATATTGGAAAGAGCGTACATAACAGCACGAAGGGTTTAAGGTATAGGTATTTGAAGATGATTTAAAGAGGAGTATGAGATTTTTTAAGGCGTTAGTATTAAGCACTTTAATGGATAGGGTGGAGATTTGAGAGTTAAAGGAACATGAAGAGGTATGAATGACATTGAATGAGCTCTAGGATTCGACATATGGGACATTCTTTTACAAATCGAACAGGGAATTGACCGACCCATTTTTGATTGAGCTAATACTTTTTTTACGGGTTCTTTATCGAAAAAGAGAAGATACATTTTTGAGGGTTTTTGTTATTTTGCAATTTTTTGAGAAATAGGAAGGGTTGAAAAATTGAGAACTTGAGTGAAGACTATTTTGAAAAAAAAGTATAACTACTGTTCTATTTGAGCTAAAAACATTTTTCTTTTTTCATTTCAAAGGCAGAAGAACGAGCTCTAATAGAAAAATCATCCTCAAAATACTATTAACAATTTGAAATTGTTATAAACAATTAAAATTTTTAAATTGATTTTTAACTAGTTTGATCCCCATAAATTAGGTTCTTAGTATTTTTATCGTATTCTACGTCAAATTTCTAATCGAAAACGATCTGTTTCAAAATGGTGAAATTATTATTACTATCGGAAAAAATTTAAAGTTTCTAGCGGTGTCGAGCGCGGTACCTCACACCGGCGGGCGTATCACATTGCACGGACGATTTTCTTCTCTGATATCGTTTTTCTCTTAAATATAAATGATTATTATATATTTTCAAATAAATAATCTTATTTCTTAGACAAGATAACTTCATGAGAAATTAAGGAAATAAATAAATAATAAGAAGGAAAAGAAAAAAGGTATTGTTGAAATTGTAGATTACTTTATTAGGATTATTAGGATTATTATTATATACATTTCCAATCCAGAAGGACAACTTAAATCCAAAATCATGAAATAATTACAAAACAGTATTGAATGATTAACAAAAAAGTTAATTATAAAAAAACCGATTCAATCAAAGTGGACAAATCTTCTATCCAAGAAGACGAATTTTGAAAATAATAAATTTTTTTCAAAAAAAAAAGACGAATTTCCTAGAAGGTACTCAAAGCTTTACCTGAAAAGTTAAACGCTCAACGAAAAAGATAATTTTTGACGTTCAAATATAAATTTTCTACCAGAGACGATGAATATTTCCAATTCAGGAGGACAAATTACATCCAAAAGGATGACATATTAACAAAACAACATTGAATTATTAACAAAAAAAGTTATCATAAAAATAACTAATCCAGTCCAAATGGACAAATCGTCTATCCCAGAAGACAAACTTTTAAAGTAATACATTTTTCTCAAGGAAAAAGACGAATTTGCTAAAGGTAATTGGAGCTTCTAGAGGGTGGTTGGATTTTCAACCTGTACCTACAGTTAAATCCTCAACGAGAAAGTTAGTTTTTAACGTTGCAATATAAATCTTCTACAGACGATTGTCCATTTGGATTGGATTAGTTTTTGTCATTATTACTTTTTTTGTTGATACTTAAATGCTGTTCTGTTATTATTTTATCCTTTTGGATGTAATTTGTAATTCTGGATTGGAAATATTCATCTTTTCTGGTAGAAAATTTATATTTTAACTTTAAAAATTAACTTTTTCGTTGAGCGTTCAACTTTTCAGGTTGAAAATTTAACCATCCTCTAGAAGCTTTGATTACCTTCTAGAGAATTCGTCTTTTTTGTTGAAAAGAATTTATTATTTTAAAAATTCGTCTTCTTGGATAGACGATTTG
Organism: Neuroterus valhalla; assembly: GCA_011762715.2. NCBI lineage: Eukaryota > Metazoa > Arthropoda > Insecta > Hymenoptera > Cynipidae > Neuroterus > Neuroterus valhalla. Next base: position 7,964 of record WSXT02140921.1, read on the forward strand.
TCCATTTGGATTGGATTTATTATAATTGCCTCTTTTGTTATTCATTCAATACTATTTTGTAAATATTTCATGATTTTGGATTTAATATGTCCTTCTGGACTTTAGGATTTACCTTTGTAGGTTGAGAATTCAACTACGTTCTAGAAACTTCAACTACCTTCTAGAAAATTCGTCTCTTTTCTTCCAAAAATTTATTATTTCATAAATTCGACTTTATGGATAGACTTTCAGTTTGAAATTCCAACTGTATTCTAACAAACTCGTCTCTATTGATAAAGAAATCTAGATAATAATCATAATAAACTAATCTACATTTTCAATAGTGATGTTTTTCCTTTCCTTCTTATTATTTATTTGTTGCATTTTTAATGACGTTATCTTGTCCAGGAAATAAGATCATTTAATTGAAAATATATAATAATCATTCATATTTAAAAGAAAAACGATATCAAAGATGAAAATCGGCCGTGCAATGTGATACGCGCAGCGGTGTGAGGTACCGCGCTCGAAACCGCTAGAAACATTGAATTAGTAATAACAATTTCACCATTTTGATAAAAATCGTTTTCGATCGAAAATTTGACGTAGAATACGATAAAAATACTAAGAACTTATTTCATGGGGTTCAAACTAGTTAAAAATCAATTGAAAAATTTTAATTGTTTTTAACAATTTCAATTCGTAATAGTATTTTTAAGATGATTTTTTTATTGAAGCTCGTTCTTTCACCTTTGAAATAGAAGAAGAAAAATGTCTCTAGCTCAAATAGAACAGTATTTATGCTTTTTTTTCAAAATAGTCTTCACTCAAATTCTCAATTTTTCAACCCTTCCTATTTCTCGAAAAATTGCAAAATATAAAAAGTCCTTAAAAATATATCTTCTTTTCCTTGATAAAGAACCCGTGAAAAAGTATTAGCTCTATCAAAAATGGGTCAGTCAACTTCTGTTCAAATCTGTACGATTTGTAAAAGAATGTCCCATATGCACGTAATTGTATATCGTCTCAAAAGAGGTAGACAGGGAGAAAATGAGCATGAGAGCATGTAATAAAGCTCGGTAGTGAAAAGAGAAATCAATGGTTGTTGATAGTGGAAGAATAGTCAAAGCATCTATCAGGGAATGAAAAGGTGGGAAGGGGGAGGGTTACAGAATTAAATGGAAGGAAAGATTTGAGCAGATTTGTTGAATCAAAAGAGTGGCTTGAGGAAATGCATTAAAACGGAATGGAGGTACAGCAAGATTTGATCGGAAAGCATATAAACAAGCAATGAAGCAAAAAAAAAGAAAAAAAAAAAAATCAGAAGAAAGGAAGACAGATCCATCTAAATTTGCTTTCTACGTGTAACATATGTAAGGGAAGAGGAGATTGGAATATATATTAGATTAGAGAAGATGGAAGAATATGCATGCTTCGTGAGAGAGGTGTGAGTACAATAAAACACAAGCTGAAAGATTATGAGAAAATTGAATAAACAATATTGATAGAAATATTCTGCTTTATAAAGAGAAAAGCGAGAGCAGGGAAGGTTTTAGAAGAAGCAATAGGATAGTTAGTTTCAGAATGTAATAGAAAAATTTGTTGAAAATATTGTAAATGCGTGTAACCACTTATGTAGCAGACATGATCTGTGTATTTTAGGCCCTAGATACCAAAAGAAAGCACGTCTTTTATAAGAATAAAGTGATTGATAAGAAATCTAGCATTTCAAACTTATCTGTAGGTTTCAGAGCATTTCAAAAGATCAAAATTTATTGATACATCGCATTTCATTGCTTTGCGTGCTTTAAATCCTTTGAATCTGTTGAAATTCTTCGAATATAACAAACCTACTCTGAATCTGATTCTATTTCAAGGAATTTGAACTATTTTTCTATATCGCCAAATAGTTCTATTTCTCAAGTGCTTATCACTTTTCTATTGGAAGAAGAACATTTTCAAGAAACTGGATTCCATGAAATAAATCCTTTGGCCTTAGAAATGAAAAAAAGCTTATAGAGTTCCATACAGAAGTACATGAAGAATAAGGAAATTCGTCATTCCTTATCCACACTTCTTTTATTCCACAAAGTTTTACTTCCCGAAAATTTACTTTTTCGGAACTGTGATGTATGAGTGACGTAGATTAAAGCATTTTTTTAAGAAGTCCAGGGTGTTTCAGAAATCCAAATGTTTCGAAAAAATATATGAAGATTTAGAGATGAACAAATAATAAGAATAATACTTGATAATAAAATCAAAGAAGGATTAGAATTAGTTTGAACAGGAAATGGGAAAAAATAAAGACCCTCGCGTTTGCAATAAAACGAGAGTTTTAGTTTGCGTGTTCCTACCTCAAAGGATTTACTCTTGAATCAGGAATTTCATCGTGTCAGTTTTTCTTTTTATTTCAGGGTTGCTACAGTTCAGGAAATTTGAAACTGTTTCGGAAGAGTCAGAGAATATTTAGAAAAACCTAGAAGAGTGAAGGGATTCTCGAAAAACTGTAATATTGAAGTTTATAAAATGTCTGTGTGACT
>WSXT02140932.1:0-10481 GCA_011762715.2 Neuroterus valhalla
GCAAAAAGACCCGAGAATAATTTTCGACGAAATAATAATAATAATAATAATAATAATAATAATAATAATAATAATAATAATTCTAGTTAATGTTTGATGTTAAAGAACCTATGCTTGCAGAACTATGATTTATCCTAATAAAATTTTTTTTCAATATTTCCAGCTGCTTCGTGCGACCATTAGTGAATACTGAAAAGATGATGTGTTGACAAGCCAGTAAAAAGTATTTTAATTAGTAAATGTACATAATGAACTTTGTAAAAAAAATTAACAAGTTTTTTCATTATATTAGAATTAAAGTGGTTTCATCTACCTTTCCCGTATTTTCATTTTACTTTGTTGAATATTTACATTTTACAGAAAACCTTGTGGCTTCTTGTCTCTTCTTCCGAATGCACAGTGGTTCAAAATCCCAAATTTCCGGTCAAAACCCCTAAACATGTAATAATTGTGTTGAAAGTCACATATTCGGAAGTTTTTGGAGTCGCTGAATTCGAAAATGATATTTGTTTTTCAAAATTCAAAATAAATGACACAAAATGGCGGCCAACCTGCATGAAATAAAGAGTACGGAATGAAAATCAACTTTTGTTTGCGTTTTCGGGGTAATTTATGGTAATTTCACAAGAAAATATGGTAACTTACCATAAATTAACTCAAATTATATTCAAAAAATTTCTATAAATTGCCGGAAATTTATGAAAATTTTCGGTAATTTATACTATTTTTCGGAGAATTTATAGTAATTTACGACAAGTAACCTAAAATCACGGTCGTATACACAGGTCCGGGGCTCTCGTGGTGGGGGATGTTCCCTAACGTAAGCCAAAAAGTTTCGAAAATGGGCCACTGAGTGTAGTGGCGCATATGTCGAGCGCTTCAAGATTCAAAAATCAAAACAAATCACGGTCGCCTAACCTACGGTCTAACCCAAGTGAATCAAAGATGTCTAAAGACGAAGTGTCGAAAAAATTCACACAATAATAAAAAGACCTGCAAAATCCCAAGTTGTTCTGTGCCGAATTGTGAGACAAATAAGTCAAGATTCGAAGGCAAAAGATCAACTTTCAAAGTGCTGAGTGATATTTTCGTACGAAATGAATAGGAATCGACAATCTTTATCTGTAGTGATTTTTTTTTCATGAGTAGAAAGATTTTCAAACGCAACTCGTTGCATTTTAATATTATTAGAAATTAGTTTCATGAAAATAATTGTGGATAATATAATTTCCAGCTTTATTTTGATGTTATGTTTTCCAATAATTCATCCATATTTTTCCAAATACCAATTATATCTAGAACAAATTAATTTCTTGAGATTAAAATTTTAATTGAACCGCCACTTTCAGCACTCTACTATCACGCCACCACTGGAAGTGTCGATTTTCTGAATGAACCGGAAGCTCCAATAAGGGAACATCCCCCACCACGACAGCCCCCGGACCTGTGTATACGACCGTGCCTAAAATCGAATTAAGAAATTTTCCATAAATTTCCGGAAATTGATAAAATTTTTCGGTAATTTTTACTAATTTTACAGGTAATTTATGGTAACTGGAGATAAATAACCTAAAATTATATTTTAAAATTTCGGGAAATTTATGAACATTTTTGGTAATTTTACTAGTTTTAAAGGTAGTTTGTGGTAACTCAAGGTAAATAAACTGATATTCAATGAAAAAATTTCCGGCAATTTTCGGTAATTCACGGTTATTCACGGAAATTTGATAAATTTGTATAAAATAATTGCGCATCCAATTTTCCATTTTGGAAGAAGTTCATTACATTTAAAACAATGAATTTTATTTATATAACAAGTGAATGAATAATTTCCGTTAATGATTATAAGTTGATCAACACTTACATTAATATATTGATTAAAGTATTGTTAGAAAAATAAGTTCCTTTGTCTCTATATATTTAAAGAAAGTCGAAGTGATCACCATGTACAAGTAAGAGACGATTTGGTTGAAACATTCGACATTCAGAAATTTCTTCGTGCAAAAAAAGCTTGCAAGCTTCATCCTAATTTCCCGTATCGCCCATGCGACAAGCCTCTCGCTATGCGCCGCGCCAGGCACGTGAAACGGTGTGCCGCACGCCTCAAAGAAATCGTTCTCAAAAGAGAACGGGCAAGCAAGGGCAAAAAATTTCAACGCCACTTTATTGATGATACCTTCCCGTGTACAACACAGTAAGAATCAAAGCGGCCTGATGCGGCTTGGATAACTAATCCCTTATTGAATTTTGGAATTTTTACTGCGCAAAATAGAAGAAGTAGCGCGAGCATTGCGAGATCTCTTTCAGACGCGTGTATCATTATTTTCACTTCAAACTAGTTCAGAAATATTGTACATATCTGAACGAATAAAATCAATGAGATCAGGAAGTACTAGTCAACTTGCAACTGACTTTTTCCGACACTTACATTTCACTCAGACGCGCGAGACTTTTCAGCTGCGTAACAAGTGTTCGGTGGAATGTTCGACTTTGAACGTATTTCTTGTCGAAACTAATAAATATGAAAATCTGCTCTTTTGAATTTCTCGACGGAAATGCACCTAATACTCGTTCAGTGCATTTTATTTCGATCGGAAACTGCCGATTTTCGAGGTTTTGACCGAAGATTCGGGATTTTGAACCACTGTGAAGTGGCATAAATCCAAAGGTTAGATTACAGATTAGATCAGAAATCCTGCGAAGAAAGCGAATGTTCGGTAAATTTGATTGAAAATGTTGTTTTCCAAGAATTGAACCTAACAAATTTTTGTACAAAAAGAGTAACTATAAAAAATATAATATAAAAAATAGAAGAATAGATGTATTTCTTCATTTAATCTTAAATTTGCCTTATTTGTAAGAGAGAAAAGATAGAATGAATTTAAGTTATTTTTCCATACTTATAGTATAGAAGAATTCTTCTAGTTCTCAATCCTTCGATTCACGAATGTTTTTTCTTATTATTCTCATATCTTGATTTTTCTTCATCGGGACAATCGAATTTTCCCAAAATGTAGAGCGTTATCGATGCTAATAAAAGTATGCCAACGTTAGGTCTTCGTTTCTGCGAAGACCTGCATTTTTGGTTGTAACATTTTCGTACCAAATTGTCATATTCTTTTTTGCAAATGCTTATGTTCAATTAAAATAATTTCATGATCTAATTCGAAGTTAATAGATAGGTATCATTGAGATTGTAATATAGAAAATTAGGGCAACTTTTCAAAATAAAAGGGCAAAATATTAAAGGGTTAAAATTCAATGAGAAGAATATTTCTAAAGTTAAGTATGCCTATTTTTATATAAATGAAGTTAAAGTACCTGCTTTGAAGATATCCATGTCTAGAGAACTTCTTCATGCATCGGTTAATGAGTACGCGCATATTCGAGTGCACAATATAGCAATATCAATCCTGTGCAAAATCTAACCACGTCTTCTCTCATTTTCCTGTATTTACAAAAAAAAATCAGTCATCTCAAATTAATTTTACTTCTTGAAAAATGAATAAGTTTCAAAATTTAGCCCAGAGAAATAATAACCTCAATGGGTTTTCATCGTCTTCTCTTTGAATGTTCATTTTGTCACTTTTCTCTAGCGATTGGAATTGAACAGCAACGCTACCAAAATTTTCCTAGTGAAGTTTCAACTGATTCGTAGGCAGCATTTATGAGGAATTTTTTTCTTTCGATAATGTCTCCTATAAAAATATTCTTTTGTACATTGTTTGGAGATAATTTCCATTTTTCTTGTTCAGGAATAAATGGTTGGGAAAACAAAAGAATGTATGGTGTGAAGTAAGCACTCAATATATTTAAATATGCCTAACACTTTTTAGAAATGAAATAAAATTGTCATTCTCAGTTTTTATATTTAACAATTATATTTAATTAATGTTTGATCCAATAAACTTGTTGGAAGTAAGACTGGAAAAACAGCGATGTATTGCTTCTCCGAAGAAACTATAATACAATTTGAAATGAGATACAGCTTGAGAAAGAATCGATAATCGATAAATGTCACATTTATCTCTCCTGCTTATTGTATAATAATAATCCCTTATGGACAACGACGTGTCCCGTTAAAAATACAATTTGTGAAATTGTATCAGCAAATTTCCGAGCTATCAGTTTAGGAAAATGTCACATCTGGAATTGTCAATCTCATGGGCCCAGACGAAGTTGAAAATCGATCTATCTTGAGATGTTAAAAGGATTGGTTTGAAAATCCTTAAATTCAAGTATTTCCTTTTGGATTGAAATTGAACAGAAGTGTCTAGGAATCAAGCAGTCGACCAGTCCTATTATTTGTCAGGTAAAATGGATGATAAGAAATCTAACTCTCCTTTTGTTCATAAAGTGAGAAAAGTCACCCATCGCCAGAAGGATAAGAGCAGAAACTTGGAACAATCTGGAAGAGTTGACTTGTTGGATAAATTGAGAAATTTAAAGCCAAAATACACCCCCGAGGTATATTATAATGAAGATGATTCTATTACTGGATTTTCTTCGAGGACATTTGTGAAACCGAAGGAAATGAGTAATTTCTACGGGGCATCGAATTCTCGTATTGGAAGGTTAATTCCAAATTTTCTATGATTTTAGATACGATTTTCTCTTCCCTACTTCGTATTGCTGAAAAATTTTGGAATCCTTAACTTATTAGTGCTGAGAAATATTAATATTCTTCTAATAAAATATATACCTATTTTTTTACGCTTGACTTTTGTTGTACGGTAGTTCGAAAGCTAAAATCAAAGCTGATAGAAATATTAGTCTGGTATCTAAAAATAATTAAAATTAAAAATTGATAAATTTGAAATACGAGACAAAATTTTATTGATGAATAAGTTCATTCATATTGACTTTTCAAATCATTGAATTTTAATTAATCGATGATGACATATTTTATCCGATAAGCAATTTCCTTATGCATTGCCACATTAGATCCCTAATTGACTTCTGATTTATCAAACTTTATTAAGAAATTATAAAATTTTAGGTTTTTTCATAATTGAATTTTCCGACTGGAATCGCAATAAAAATAGAAGAATTAAATGAGCTTTTCGATAAAAAGGGGTTAATTTTTTTTACCAAACTAACAAGAGGATCTTCAGGTGATCTAATTTTTGTTTTGGTCGATATTTTTTCATAATTTCTTATGAGACTCTTATTTTTATGATTCTTTATTCTTTTTTTCAATGAAAACTCTGTTTTAACTCTTTATTATCTATCGTTTGGAAAGTTGTGTATTTTATTTTAAATTATTAATTATTTATCAATTTGTAGTTTTTAATTTAAATTAAGAAATAAGCGTTTCAAACGAAAATTGCAGTGTTAAATACGAAATGAAAATGTTTTATACAAAATACAAAAAAAAACACAGGAGTAATAATCATACATCTTTTACAGATTTAATAACTTACAATAACATTTATTCTGAATAGTTATTATAATTAACTATTCAGCATAAATTTTAATGTAAGTTAATAAATGTTTAAAAGATGTATGACTTATTCCTGTGTTTCATTTTATATAGTTATTAGTAATAACTGTTCAGAATAAATGTTAATGCAAGTTAATAAATGTTTGAAAGATATATGGCTATTATTCCTGTGTTTCATTTGTTGTATTTGGTTTAAAACATTCTCATTTCGTATTTAACATTGCAATTTTCGTTTGAAGCACTCATTTCCTAATTTAAATTAGAAATATAAAAACTTCAAATTCATAAATAATAAAAATGGAAAAAAAATACACAACTTTCTAAAAGAGGGATAATAAAGAGTTAGAACAGAGTTTTCATTGGAAAAAAATTGCTAAACAATCATTAAAAATTATAATTTTATAAACAATTATCAAGAAATGAATGAGTAAAAAGTTTTGCACTAGAAAAAAAAGTATAGGAAGTGGGAATCGAGCGTGCGACCTGGCGCCTACCAGCCAAGCGCTCTACCAGCTGAGCCACCCGGCTGTTGAACATAGTACTACACCAGGGGCATGACCATTCGCACGAAATTCTTTAAGTGCATTTTTCTCGAAAATGGCTGAGAATTGAGCCTTCTTGATTTTTTTTCGGAAAACCTCTTCTAGGTCTCTATCACTGAGGAGAGTATCGACCAAAACAAAAATAAGGTGACCTGTGAGAGGAAACCTTTGAAAACATGCAGTTGTCTTCTAGTAGAGGGATTTCTTCGAAATTTGATAAAGATTTTCCGGTTGCTTTTGGTTGAATATCAAATGTGTCAAACTCAGAGTTTGGAAGAAGCACTTAATAAGCTATGGATGAAAAAAGTTTTATTCCCCTTCCAGTATTTCTTCGGATCGCAAAACAAATATTGTTTGACAAGAACTTCGAAATTATTTTGATGACAAAATTTGACAATCTACTCAAACATATTTCTGTAGAACAGGGTCTGCATAATGAGGAAATGTTAAATCAAATTTCAATTACTGTTGGAAGTCTCCTTTAAAAAGAAAACATATATATTGTTTTTTTAAACAAATGCTTGTTTAATATAATGACTGAACCGATTTGAAATCAGATTGGCAGTCCATGCTCAAGTAACAAAATCATTTGCCACTTGAATATGTTGTTTTTAAAGGGACGACGTATCTCACCGATTTGATAAAAAAATTTTCCATACTGAAGGCATTTACAGTTTATTTCATGAGTCTGAAGAAATCTCTCTTCCTTGCTTGAAATCCATTAGAAAATTTCAAGAAAAGTTCAAAATTAAAAAAAAATGCGACTTCCTGAATTTATCCTAATTTTGAGATCATTTCACGATGGTATGTCCTGTCTGAAGTACAAACACAAGTATAAAAAGCGGTCCTCAAAAAAAGTTATAGAAGAGTAATTGAGTGGGTTTGAAAAAATGGAGAGTATTCAATTATCGGTAATTTCAAGAATATCGACTTCAAAAAAAAAATTTGATGTAAAAGTTGTTGAAACTCTTCCAAATATTGATTGCAAAGGATTTTTAGATATTTTCACGATATTTTTTACTTCTTTCGCGTCTCCTGTTGTTTCACCGAAAGTCGTGAAGTTCAGTTTTTCATACTAGGAAAAATTCTCTCCAAGCCTTAAGTACAAAATCATATCATGGATATATCGTGGAATATATTCTCGACATAAGTATGAATGCAGGAAAAAATCAAGATTAAAAAATACGAGGTTCCAATTGAACTGATTTGGAAATTTCATAGAAACTAGCACGATTTTGACGTTTTCTCTGAATTTTCTTACGAATTTTAGAAAACGTGATAAAATTTTATCAGGATAAAGAAGAATTAAATTCTAGTACTAATATATAAGCTCTAAAAATAATACACTTTCTTCCAAAAATTTGGACGATTTTTTAGGGTTCTATAGCTCCGGGCATAAATCCTCATGAATTCCGTTGGGTGTCCGTCCAACGTACAAAATAGGAAAAGTAAGGGATAATAAGAATAGGGGAACATTAGAGGTAATGAAGGGATGGGGTGGAAAATTATTCGGAAAAAGGGAAAATAAGAGGGATTGAGAAAGTGAGGGATGTTAATGAGGATGGTACAAGCTGGGGCGAAAAAGGGGAATATTTGATCGACTTTACTACAATTATAGAATTTTATTCTAAGATTATTTTTAGTTACCTTGATCATTTATACCAGAAAACTCAGTTTACCATCCGAAAACCAAGAAATCTACTGCACTGACTGATTTAATCAATCAAATCCTTTGAAAACATATTTTACGTCTTAAAGACAAGATGGAAATCCATCCAATCAAAAAATTAAATACAACTCTCTGTGAAAAAAATTAAATACAAAACTCTGTGGAAAATGAACCGCCTTCCTCACTCCGCTTTGATCCAAACCCAGGGCCTTTCGTTTTCCAGACGAATGCTCTCCCAACTGAGCTTCGGTGCGGTCCGTCGATCCTCTTCTCACAGAAAATATACGCTCTCTAGCTACACGTACATATCCATTATTATAGAATTTTATTCTTAGGTCCTGGGTTCGGATCCCAGTAGAGCAATGAATAAATAGTGGAGACAATATAAGATTGAATTCTTTCTGCATAAACAAATATTGGAATTGTTTTTCAGATGATTGTTTACAATTCTTCATAGTTTATAACAAAGAAGAACAAATTCATAGTTTATAGTAAATGGAAACTTTCGGTAATTTAGAAATTTACCAAGTTCGAAATTCAGAACTCTGGGAAATATATAAATTCGTTTATCCATTTGATCTTCCGCAAGTTTGCAAAAACTTAAATTATTTATAACTTATCAACTCATAAATAAGTATATTCAGTACTATATAAATCTTTCCAATCTTCATTATAAATGAACATGCCATTTAGTCAAGTTTAGAATCTCTTTGCACATTTATTTATAATTTTTGAAAAAATGTTTATGAAAATAGCTGATTTTTAAATAAAGTAGTTCTGGAAATACATAACTAGTAAAGATAGAAAATTGGATTGTTTCTTGATAAAAAAATTATGAAATTATTTTGCCAAAAGATTATTTACAGTTGTACATAGTTTATAACTTAAAAGAACTTTACAAATCATTGCAAATGGAAACCAAGAAAAACTGTTCCAATATTTATTTATCGGGAAAAATATTAATTTTCCCATTTATTTATTGCGAGAGCTACTTTATTTATAAATCAGCTATTTTTATCAAAATTTCTTCAAAAATTAGAAATAAATGTACAAAGAAATTCTAAACTTGACCTAATTGCATGTTTATTTATATTGAAGACTGAAAAAATGTATATAGTACTGAATTTATTTATTTATCAATAGATAAGTTGTAAATCGTTTTAGTTTTTGCAAACTTGAGGAAGATCAAATGGATAAACAAATTTATACATTTTCTAAAGTTCTAAATTTCGAATTTGGTGAATTTATGAAAAACCGAAAGTTTTCTTCTACTAGAAACTATAAATTTGTTCTTTTTTGTTATTACCTATGAAAAATTGTAAACAATCATTTGGAAAACAATGTAAATATTTGTGTATGCAGATATAATTTAATTGTATATTGTCTTTACTTTTTATTATTGCGAGCACTACTTTACCGGCAATAGTTGCATGTATCATCGTGTATCATGCGGTGTCATGTGAGTACGCGAGTGATACAAATTTTCGGTCAGTAACATGTCGTTGATGGCGCTACAGTGAATGTTTGACGCTCTAGATGTCAAACCTTCATCATTTTCGGATGGTGTTGTTAAACTTTGGACCCAAATTACGGCTTTGTACGTTATCAAGCGCGAAATTCTTCCAGTTATTGACTTATAGTTAGGAGTTATAGAATTACATGTATAACCCGTGAATTTTCCATAAATGCTGTAGTTCTGCCTAATCATGGAATTCCCGATGTGAAATTAAAATTTATCTGCCATCTCCCGCGCAGACATATTGTCTGCTATGACAGTGCATTGGCGTCACCAAAAAAATTCAGAGTTCGTTTATTCAATGCCCTTAATGACTTTATTAAAAGTTTTAACTTCGAAAACAATATTATCAAGTGAGAAATAATTTTGTGACTTGATTGAGTACTGCCTGCTAAATTTTGAATAAATTCGGTCAGATATGAAAATGTAGAGCCTATTCATTCAGATTTTGAAGGCAGCAATCGATTTTAAATCTTGCATATATGTATCATGCGCGAAATGGCAATCAATTCCCTTCGGGGATTTTAACGGTTTATTTTCCTCTACAGAACTAAGATGGCTATTGGAAATCCTGAAAGACTTTTATACAAAGAGTCACCGTTTTACAACCGAAGAAACGAAGTTTGCGATTGCTCTGATGGGTCCTCAAGGTCATCGGATAAAATGCACTGTAATTGTTACGATCATCGTCAGGGGAAGCATTATTCGAGACGATACTTTGAAAAGTTTCAGTATGGTACAGACGTAACGAGTTTAGAGGCAATGAGGTCGTCCCCTGATGCTTCACCTACGAGAATGAAGAAGGAGAAACTAAAGTCTTCTTTCAGTCCACGTAAAAAGAAACCTTTTGAACGTGTTGCCAAGAAGAATTGCACTAACTTGTCATGTGAATCTCTAGTTGTGAACCATTCTCCTAGGACCAATATTGGTTATATGCACAATGTGAAGAAAGAGAATCCTCGCAGATTTGAGGAAAGTTACTTTCAAAGTTTTTCCCACTGTCAATGTTCATCAGAATCGAGTTGTTCAGACGATTTTGATAATCAAAGAGGAAGCTTTCCAAGATATCAGAATAGAATTCCAAAGGATGAGAGAAAAAGAGTTCGGGGTAAAGAGATTTCTAATTGTTCGTTCTATTTTTAGGATTTCGTAGCCCTAGGAAAAATAACCCTTGTAATTTTGATCAGGGGTTCGTTCGTCGTATAAAGGGAAGCAAATTAGGTACAGGGTGGGAAATTAAGGGGAGAGGAAGTGAGAAGAAGGGTAAGGATGGAAAAAATGACGGGGGGGGGGGGGGGAGGGGGGGGGCGG
>WSXT02140943.1:0-10481 GCA_011762715.2 Neuroterus valhalla
AATAAAACGAATCATGGTAACACTTCCAGTTCTGGAATTTACATTACCAACGGTCAGCATCTACATAGACGTTACCCTTCGCGACGGGCATGGGATGCTTGAGAATGCCATGGCCGTGCACGCGCATCACTCCCATCCGAGGTGTTCGACGGGTCCCGTTTAAAAGGCGCAAAAACACTTGATTTTCAATTTAAACATAAAAAAACAACAACGCAATATTTGGAAAAAAGCTTTCTGGTCGGGACCCCATTAGGGTCTAAAGTTGAGGTGGGAAAAATATTACAACTAACGATTCACCAGTGTAACAGAAATTTGGCGGCGAAAAAAGCCTATCGCTGAAGAAGCACTTTAAGTGTTCTTCGCCTAGTCCAAGAGTCACCTAAGAGTCACCAAAAAGTCAGAAATTATGTGACTCTATTCGATTTTTTTTTCAATCAATCTCTATACTCTTGATGTGTGATCTCTTTCCGTTCTCCCACGCCCTCTCTCTCTCTTTTTTCTCCGAAGGAAAGTCAAAACAAGTCACCTGCTTCAGGGGTTTGTTTACGCTTTTTATTTTTATTAATCAATTTCATTTATTTGTTTATTGCTTAATTAAACAATTAGGCAAATTGAATGGTTCTTTTTCCCACTGACCTGTTCCGCTCGAAGGTCTAATGGTAGTTGTGGTGAAATACCTTCGAAAGAATTTCAAAATAAATATTAACCGAACTATTCATGAAATAGTCTGCACGTTTCAAAAGTTTGTGTGTTTGTGTATCCTTAATTGATTGTCTGGGAATCTCTGGTGTATCTTTCTTAAAATAGAACCACACTATCCTATTGTTATATAGCAGGAGAACGGTACGTAACAAAATTATTTTTTTTTCTCTCTTTTCAGTTTAAAAATCCATCTTTTTTGGTAGAAGAATCGTATTCTTCAGCAATAGGAATGCAACTGTTTAGTAGGAATGTATTCGATTCTGTTGCAGAATTCAACTTTTTGTTGAAATTATGAATTTTTTACTGAAAACTGACAGTTGCTAAAAATAATTCTATAGTTGACTTTAATGGCTGGAAATACAGCTTTTTCATAAAAAAATTATCTTGATGGCTTGAGAATGCATATTTTGGATACAATGTTGACTTTTTGTATGCAAATCGATCTTTTCTGGTAGAATTTTTACTTTTTGGGTTGAAAATGCAACTTTTTTGGTAAAAATTCATCTTTCTTAGTAGAAAACTTATCATTGGAAAACTTGATAGAAATTTGTTATTTTCCAGGTCAAATTGTAATATTTTTCTTTTAATCCAAATCTTCATTATTTTTCAAGATCTATCATTCGAATTGATATTTAACTATTTCAATAATCGTGTTCGGTAAGTATTATTCAGAAAATTCATCCTTCCTTGGTTGAAAATCAAAGTTATGAACTGAAAATTTAGGTAACTCATGTTTGGTTGTAGAGTGATCTTTCTCGTTGAAATTTGAATTTTTTGTTGGAAAGGTGGTCCTTCTGGTTTCAAAATTTTATACTTTAGATGAAATGATTTTCTTCTTCGTTCGAAAATTCATCTTGATTGGTAGAAACATAAACTTTTTAGAAGTTGAACTGTTTTGTGAAAACTTCGTCTTCGCCAGGAGAAAACTTATTATCTTGGTTAAAAGTTCAAATTTTACAGTTACGAATTTAATTCATATGTGTAAAATCAAATTATTTTGTTAAACGACATCTCTTTTTATTGAAAAAGAATATGATGCAGTTGAACATTAAACTGCTTTGTTGAGGATTCGTCTTTTTGCATCAAATTGAATCATTTTTTATTTGCAATCAAAATCTCCTTGGGTGTAAAAATCTTTTTTTTTGTTTTAGATTCAATTCTCGAATAGGTATCTGATGATTCCCATTGCGGTCTGAAGTTTAGCTATTTTTTTGAAAATTCGTTTTCTTTGTTGATTCAAAATTAATGTTTTTAACTGAAGATTTACAAAATTCATCTATGGTTGGAAAATATTCCTTTTCTGTTGAAATTTGAATCTTTTGTTAATGAAATTACGTCTTTTTGTCTGCAAACACATCTTTTATGTTAGAAATTCCATCTTTATTGGTTAAACTGCAACTAATTCTTTGAAAATTTGACTTTTTTGGTTTAAATTCTATTTTTTAAGATTCAGAATGAAACTCTTCTTGGTAGAAAAATTATTCTTCACTTCATGATTTATTATTTTTTATACGAGTTAATGTTCCTAACAGAAAATTAAAATAATTTATCTTTAGTTGAGAAGTGATGTTTAAGTTGAAAGGAGAATCTTCTGTTTTGAAGTGATATTTTTCCGAGAAATAATAATTATCTTGGTTAAACAATTATATTTTTGGCTTTAAAATACAACTGTTTTTAAAAAAATTCCTGCTTCTGACTTGAAAACTTCATAATTTGAATAAAATATCATCTTTTCAAATTCATCTTTTTTGGAAGAAATTCCATCACTTCCAGTTCAGAATTCTACGAATTTGTTGGTGAATTCTTTAGGTAGTAAGAAATTTAACGCGCGCGCTTATAATCATCTATGGGGAAATAAAGACAAAATTCTTCTGTGTGTTTTTGCTACGACCCAAAAATTAATACAGCGGTGCGCCTCTGGTCTTTACTGTGGACTGTTCACCTGCAGTCCTCTACCTGTCCGCCAATAACACTTTGAACTTGGGGAATGAAGGGAACATTATGCGCATTGCAGAGCTAATCTCTTACCAGCTACACAATAGGTTTAAGTTTCAAAGACTTTATTTACATCAGTTTCAAGCACTTCATGAACAACAAAAATTATGTTGCTAGGTTTTTGAAAAAAATATCAAAACAAAAAAACTTTTGGGTGATATTTTAAACTTTAATTCGGTATTCAAAATTGTGCAACTATGAATATATCCATTCGTAAATTGAGAGCATCTTAAGTTGGATAAGTTTGGTTTTGAGATAGATTCCGAGCAGATATGGGACCTGGAAAATGGAAATGCTTTTGCAAATGTGGAGGGGTTATTCTGTGAGTTCGTAATCCTCACATACCAAAACCTGCATAAGCGTTTCTTTCTATAAACAGATGTCAGAGACGTTGCTAAAGATTCAGAACTGTCGTATTACATGGCTACCAGAGAACTTCACGCAAAAAAATATAAGAGGCGCCTGGTCACAGGAGTCACGACACCGTTGATGCTTCATTTGGCCGTAGCCGTAACGCTAACGAGAGAAAATTGTCACGGTGTCGTACGCTTCGAAGCGCTGCAGTGTCATCCCGAAACCATGCTCGTCGCTGATCGTAAGCACTATCGTTTCAGGGCTCTGTATGCAGAGCGGTAAAACGATAGCGCATACAATCAGCGAAGAGCATGGTTTCGGGCTGACACTGCAGCGCTTTGAAGAGTATGACACCGTGACAATTTTCTCTCGTTAGCGATACAGCT
Source organism: Neuroterus valhalla (assembly GCA_011762715.2). NCBI lineage: Eukaryota > Metazoa > Arthropoda > Insecta > Hymenoptera > Cynipidae > Neuroterus > Neuroterus valhalla. Next base: position 3,438 of record WSXT02140943.1, read on the forward strand.
ACGGCCAAATGAAGCATCAACGGTGTCGTCACTCCTGTGACCAGAAGCGTCTTATATTTTTTTGCGTGTTATGACTATCCTGTGGGAACTAATGGAGTTTTGCTCATACGTGCTATGAGCCAATTTGATTCTACGCACTCATTATAAAACATCGACGTCCCTTGATACGTGCAAATTGGTCAGTAGATAGCCCACAATATGGATCATGGCGATTCAGGACTACCGACTTGGAAGAGAGCACTGTGAAGGCATACTTAACGTGGTTTCTGACTCACTCAACAGGATATCCACTCGATTCAAACGGAGGGAAGATATTCCTATACAGTAAGGTCTATCTCATCCGTTTCATAGGGTTGTTGCATGTTGAAATATATTTGGAAAAGGCAGATCCGTTTTCCACAGCTGCACTCAGTATGATCTCGGAAAGATAATTAAGGAAGACAGTACAATAATCACTTTCTCTGAATTAGGCAAAGAATTTTACTTTGTCCAATAGATAATTCCAATTAAAAAGGAAGACTTTCTCGTTGTAGTATAATCGATTCCTGACTGCTATCTAAATGAACATATCAGGGCCTAAAAGATATATAGTACTGACCAAATCCATTGGGAAATCTTAAGAAAGTCTGATTTGAGTAATGTTGCATTCTCTTATGTCAATAAGCTCAAGGATGTGTTCTTTTATATAGCCATAACCTGGATGTGATTAAATATAAGGTGCATTATGTATCCAGTAGATGCTCTTTGTCAGTATTATTACCTCTAATAAATTATTTTTCAATATAATAAATTGCTCCGCTTATTTTATTAACAACAAAATCTTCTAAATCGTTTATTTTCAACATGCTTGACCGTGAGAATGAACGAGTTGTCCACCTTAAACTGTTCGTTGCTCTGTATAACTGCATGAATTGTTTGCCAGAGATGTTCGGCAGTTATAACACGTGCAGGCCTAAATGTTATGTAACCCTCTCGCCTAATATGTTCTGAGTCGAACGAAATTTTTGTCATGCTATCCGGCAGTATGTCACGCATTAAATAAGAGAATATCTGCCGAATAGCACGCTCTAAAAATAATATATTTTGCGTGGATCTATCACCCGGACCTGCATCGCGTGACCTCTATACGCAAATTCCTCTATATACTCATCCCTCCCCCAATCTATAGAATAAAACAATTCTCCCCTACCTTCTTCTCTTAAACCTCCTCCTGCTTGAAGCTGTTGTGACTACTGTTGTTGCTGCTGCTCTTGAACTAACAGCTTCTGAGACAATGACACTTCTTCCGCAGCAATCTCTGTCTCTCTTTGTACCCTCCCCTTGTCCCTCTCACGCATCTGCCTCTGCTTTTCCTCCTCCTTTTCCTTCTCCTGTCTCTCTCGCTCTTCCTTATACTCCTCTTCCCGTCTCCGTTGCTCCTCTCTTCTTCTCTCCCCGGCATAACTTTCCAGCTCCTCCTGAACTCCCCTAATCAAATCGTCGTCCATCATAAGGTCATCGTCAGGGTCACTGTCCGTGTCTTCCTCTTCCTCCTCTTCTTCTTCATCTTCTTCACTGTAGGACTCCTCAGAAGTTGACATCCTTTCGTCATTGTCACCCTCTCTGAAGTTTTCTGGATCGTGAATTACACGATCCTCCTCCTCCGATGTCAGTGAGAGTGGTGACCCAAGCCCAGAACCCTCTGTCGAATTATCGAAATCATTGAGGAGATTCCTCCTAACTTCCATCTCCTCGACCTCGTCGTCCTCTGCCACGACATCCTCTGCCTTGCCATCCATAAAACCATCATCCTCCAAGTTCTGCTCGTCAGCCAATATCTCTTTCCTCATGATCGTCGTAAAATCAGAGCCTGCCTCTGACACGACGTCGTCGTCATCTTGTAGCACAGTTGCGTATCCATCTTGTACCTCATCCATGCTCTCATCTTCACTAACACCCACTTCTTCTTCTTAACACCCAATAATCATTCACCTGCGCCTTTTTATATGGAAGGTGATCATTCCAGATAAGTTATGAATAGTTTTTTTCAGATCAATTCCATTTCGATTATAAACCATAAAGCATAAGAGATACAAAAAAAAAACTAGAATTTTCTCCATCTTTCCCATGGAAACGAGCAAGTGGTATTAATTGTTCAAATAACTGAATGCTCTTATTCACAAAAGAATATTGCTTTTAACATTTATTACCTGCGTTATTAATTCTGAAACAAACTGAAAAATGTTCAACCAGTTGCTACACAAAAATATTACTTTAAAAGTTCATGAATCATGTCAGTATTTCCATAAAATACTTTTTCCACAATTTGGTAGAAAAAAGAATGAAACAAATAGAAATTATTTAAAAAAGTGGAAAATAAGTTGAAGAAAAAGCAGTTCTCTTGACATTTGTCAACTTCATCAATTATCCCGAATAAATATTAACTTTTCACGGTTTCATGGAAGGAAAAAATTGAATAAACAAATAATAATTGTTTAAAAAATTGAAAATTAGTCATAAAATACTATGTAACTTGTCATTTAACAAATAAATATAATTAATTTTGAAAAAAAATTAAAGTATCTTTAGTATGAGTTAACATAAAACTGCTATTTAGCATTTTTTAGTATATTTTCTGGGCACCATACAAGGAGGATGGAGAAGGAGATCATTCCCTGAAGACTCTTTGAGAAGTTAATAAACTTTAATTTATAAGAAGATAGTTATGAGTACTTAGAACATCGGCGCGCGTGTGCTAGCGTCCTGCTATAAGAAAGGCAAATCTGTTTTTGAATTTTTGTTCGTAGGTCGAGCGAGCAAAAGGTGATAGATCCATTTCCGTAAATCGGCATTGAAAATGTACTTGATATGTTTTTTTCTAATATTTAAATCAATATCAGAAGTGATTTTTAATTATTTGAAAAAAATTCTCTAAAGTTTTTACATTTTGAAACAATTTTGTAGCATATAATTTGACTGTTGAATCTATAAATCTATTCTGCATGAAATTTTAAACTAATTTACAGTGTTGTGGATTAGTCACAATAAAAAAATTTAAACTGTATAAGATAAAAATAGAAAATAAAAGGTTTAATTGCAAAGAACGCCCGGGAAAGGACTTTTTCGATTATTTTTTGATAATCTGTAAAAAATGCAGACTATCCTCTCTCATTATGAAAAATAAAGTTGCGATTTAACGTTCTAGGAATCTAGGAAATATAATACTTGGCATTTGGCTGGGTACCTTAACATCAGTGAATATACTGTATACTCGTATGTAATAAATATAATACCTAATTAATATTATTTAATCTTACCTGCGACATTCGAAATCCGGGCAGGATAGTACATGCTTCGTTTCAGGGCCGGCGAAAGTAGTGGTGTGAGTAGGGAATTCCCCCACTCGAAAAATCAGCGAGTGGGGAATTCCCCACTTGAAATCGAGAATCAGTTCTTCATACTTTTCTACCCCTTCAGACCCTGGTGCCTTCGGGGGGTCCCAATTTAACTTTCTGCTGGTTTTTCTCCACTCGGACGTGAGCTGTTCCGCTGGCTCTGTTTCGTTTCTCTGCTTGGGTACTTTCCCCTAAAACTTTGAACACTTTTTCTTTCCACTGATTTTCCATAAATTTTTTAACATTTTGTCTATGAACTATGCGTTCTACGTTATCCACAAAATACGGCACTCTCAAAAATTTGATTGCCATAGCGAAAAATTTATTCATCCACTTCCTCTGAAAACGTTTGAATTTGAACCTTCCTTGTGCGAAGCAGGGTTGGAACTAAACGTAAGGACCGATCCTCTTCATTCAGAGCGAAAAATATTGCCGGAAAAACTTTGTTCTAGGTATATTTTTGAAAAAGGACTCACATTTAAAGCGTGCATCTTAACATCCCTTTTTTATGACTGTTTTCTTCTTTTTTCGGATCCCAGGTGTTGGGATTTCTCCGCGACTAAATTATACCTGGTTGGGACGCTTAGGGACCACTTGGTACGGAACATTTGTGTCAGTACAAAAGTAAGGGATAGAAAGTATAAAACTATACCTGTATAATTGATGTTAAATTTTTTGAAAGGTAAAAATATGTTTGAAACGGGATCTCAAATGTTTGTCCTACTGTTCAAATTTATTGGAAAAATGATGAAAATCTAATCTCAAGTAGGTTTTATTCAAGGTTTTGTTTAATTTGCTAAATTTATTAAATTCGATAACTACCCTCGTGAAAATAAGTGATCAAGATCTTGAGTAAGAACTTATACAAGAAATTGCGCAAGAAATGTCAAAAGAACCATAGTAAGTTCTTATGGAAGTTCTTACTAGCGGTTTTCGTTTCACATAGCTACCATCATGGATAAGTTCTTGTATAAGTATATATATATATATACAAATTTCAATTTATTAGAAAAAATAAAATTAATTAAATAATCAATTTTATTTTATTTATTTCTTTAGTTGATTTTCATTTATTTATTTTACTTTTCATATTTTGTGTATATACTTATACATATATACTTATACAAGAACTTGCATAAGTTCTTATACAAGAACTTATCCATGATGGTAACTATGTGAAATGAAAACCGCTTGCAAGAACTTCCATATGAACTTACTATGGTTCTTTTGATATTTCTTGCGCAATTCCTTGTATAAGTTCTTACTCAAGATCTTGATCTCTTATTTTCACGAGGGTAAATATCAGCGATTATCATATATTTCAAAAAAATTGTAAAACGATAAAAAATGTACTGTAGATGATACGGTATTCAATTAAAGCGGTTTGTTTTCATTGTTAACTATCATTAAATTAACATTAGGGTGGGCCGAAAAAAGTGAATTTCGTGCGATCGATTTCTAATAGAAAAAAAAATTTAAGCTTTTGGTGAGTTGAATATATCGTCAAATTTTTTCCTAAATTGGTTAATATCTTTTACCTCCTCAAGCGTGTTGAAAATGCAAGAAACTAAATTTACGCGTAATATATGAAAAAATTAATTCTTACAATCACCAAATTTCTTATGAGTGTAGAACTATATGCCTAAAGAATTTACGGAAACACTTAATTGATATTAAAAATATATTTAACAATAAAAAATTATTCAAAACTTTGTTAGAATTCAAATTTTATCTTTTTTGAATTCCGCGCATAAAATTACTACAAAATATGTGTGTCATTACGTAAGGTACAAATTTCAGTCAAGAGCCGATATGTCATATTGAATAGATTTTTTTTAATGAAGCGCAAAGCTAAAATAAGTATAATTTCGTAAACAATTTTTTTCGCAAATCGGAAAAAATCATCTTGTAGAATTAACGTTCATGTATAATGTTTATTTATATTAGGCCCGGTAGAACAAAGTCCGGAAAAACACTAACTTCTTTGATGCCTTTTTTTAAATCTTTTCAAATTCTTGTGAATGTCAGATTCTTTAAAGTCATTACCGCTACTTGTAGGCGGGTTCCTTAATTATTCGCCTAATTGAGCTTTACCACCGGAAAACCAGTACATATTATTATTATTTTTTATCACATCAATAATTAGGATGGTATGAGAAATTGATAAAAATCAATACATGAAAATCAATAATGCTAGTTGCTATATTTATTTTAATGAATATAAGTATGTACATAGTAATTATTATTCACATTTTATAACAGTAGATCGTAGGATATTATACAAAATGCGTATGTATTACATACAAATATTATGCAGAATTCGAACGGTCACCGTATGGAAATCGTACGGTCTTTTTTGGAAAAAATCTGTACGACAACCGTACGAATATTGTACGGGAAATGTACGTTTCCGCATGAAAAAAGTACGGGTATCGTACTGGGACCTGTACGGAAACCGTACGGTTTCTGTATGGATTTCATAAGTATATTTTTGGCGGGTCATGAAAGTTAATATATGCCCTCTTAATGGCAATTTTATATACCGAGTTTTTATCTAATATTTATATTCTTCTAAATAAAACCTATTAAAATATTGCACACTTCGATCCTACTACGTTTGAACTACCTCAATATTTTGTGCTTAATAAATAAAATCTAGTTTCACTTTACTCGTATTTGTAGGCTTATTTATTCATTTTTCTCAGTCCTTTCTTAATAATTAATTTTCTATGTATATTAACAAAGCTCGGTTTTCAATGCCAACGGTCAATAACATTAAAATGATAAGTAATCTCTTATTTGATTCCAACGGGCAATCAAATTTAAATAATAAGTAATCTCTTTTTTATTGCCAACGGGAAATTAACTCTTAACATAAATTTATAATTAGATATTTTTACGAGCAACGAACCTAGATATGGTGCAACGAGCAACAGTCACAGAATAATCATTGAGAAACTTTCGAGATTTTTTGTACATTCATAGTAGTCAGACTTTTCAATTTCTTGAAACTATAGTTTAATATCTATTCAAAAACGTCTACGGTGTTGAATAACATTGTTTTTTTGCTCAAAATATTCAAAAACAAGAGGTGTCGTAGGTCACCTGATAAGAACGAGGTTTCGAAAATGTGTTCACTTTCGCCCTTTCTCCTTAGCATGTATTCGGATCTTCATTCAAATCGGGTATACCGCCACAACACCACTTGTATTTTTCATTTATTAAATATTTCTGTTGAATATAGCATAAGAAAACAACAGTAATGTGTATCAGGACAAGAAGGAAAAAGATAGACGAACAACAACTCATCATATGCATACACTATATTATGTTTAGATGCACGCGCAAGAAAGAGAAGGGAAAGGAAGGTGAGGAAAGAGATAAGAGGAGAAGAAAGGAGGTGAGAGATAAGAAAAGAGGACAAGAGTGGAGAGGAGAGGAAGGGAAAGAAGAGGAAGGGAAAGGAGAGGAAGGGAAAGGAAGGGAGAGCATAGATAAGAAAAAAGGGAAAAGAATTGCTCTCTTTTTAACTCTCCTCAATGTTCTCCTCTTCATTTTTTCCCCTGTGTGCACGTCTAAACATATAGTGTATACACATGATGAGAACTGTACGTCATCTTTCTCTTTTTGCCCTGATATACATTGACGTTGTTTTCTCAGTCCACACTCT
>WSXT02140954.1:0-10481 GCA_011762715.2 Neuroterus valhalla
CGCGCCCTAGGCGCGCTCAAACTTGCGAGCGAAGCGCGCGATGAGAATGTGCCCGCGCAGCGGGCAGATTTTTTTTATATAGTAGCAGGATTGAAAATATAACACCTCTAAATTTTAGTAAATTACTGGTTTTATGTATTCAAAAAACATATTTTTCTATCTAAATAAAAATATTTAGTTACATTGAAATGATCTTCGCAACAATATACTGTTGACGATAAAAATATTGGATATTCATATCAATAATTTTCCTGAATTTCTGACACTTGTGTTCTTACACCTAGGCTAACCGTCTGGTTTGATTACAAACTTTTACTGGCGTATGACGTCACGTCAAGATGGTGGAATGGGTTTGACAGAAGTCGAAATTCGAAACGTGTGCAAATTTTTAAATTCAAAAAATGGTTTTTTTACATTGTACTGGTATTATTCGTTAATTGAGAGCTAATAGTTTCATATGCAAATATGAAAAAAAATTGATGGATGGCCCTACTCTTTGAAATATTTTGGAATCTCTGAAATCAATTCAAAATTCATTAAAACCTTGTAAAGCCGTCGACATCTTTGATAATCGCCTGAATTCCATTCAAATCTTTGGAGGGTCAATTATATTTTTGAAATTCTTTGAATACCTATATTATATTTATAAATCCTTCTGAATTCTGTTAGTGTAGCGATTTTAGAGGATTTCCACAGATTTCAGTGAATGTCGAAAGATTTCAAGAGTTATCCGCAGTTTTATAGGATTTTAGGAGATTTCTGTGGAATCCAAGTTTTTTAAAGAGATTTCAAGAAAATACGTGCAATTTCCATAGAATTATTAACGATAATGATGATTTGTAACATTAAAAACAAAATTCATCAAAATGAGCGGTAAAGGTGAAAGTAAATGTAAATGCAATTGTTTATACGAATGTAAAAACACAATATTTAATCGGATAAAAAAAATATTCCCAGTAGTATATAAACTTTAAACTGCTGGCTAGAAGATTTTCCGGGCACTGAAATGTGAAGACAAGTTGTATAAAGGAGGCTAAATTGCTACACCTAAACTCTCTATACGCTGTAATTTGAAGGTGTTATTTTCCATCACATATACAATATTATACACAATAATGCTCATATCTCATGACTGTAAATATATAGTAGATAAGTACAAATTGATATGGTACTGTTCTTCACTCCTCTTCCCCCCATTAGGAAATAACATATAGAGAAAGCGCTGAAGGTGAAAACCCTCATTAGCCATCCTTAGGTTGAAAGGCCGGCTGGAGATTGATCCTTAAAGTTAGAGCTGACACCATACAGGTGGCATGCACATCTTAGAAACTTCGCACAAAAGGTTGTTTACAGGTGGTACGCGTGTCCTACGTTCACTAATCACCATCAAGATTTATATCTTATATATAAGGATGTAACATGTGCTCTCCCAGCTATTCCTTATAAATACACTATCTTGCTATTGTAGTACATACAATCGTACATTGATAAATTTACACCTACTAGCGTTACGCTCATTGTTTGTTTCGTATTTGTATGTTCGTATTTGTTCGTATTTGTTTCGCATTTGTATTGACAGGTAAAACAATGTGCAGGGTTCTATTGAAATGTTTGATACAGTCGCGGTAAAAGAGGATTTGTTGTAATTCACAAGAAAAAAGAAAGGGTTTAATTGGTTCAGATAAAAATCGTAGGGTGATTTCGGCATGCAAACAAATGAAGATCAGTGTAGGTAAAATGAAAAATGATCGATCTTTCATCTTTTCCTTGTCGATCTATATTTTTTTGCTTGGAAAGATAACCCCAGACTTTTTAGCTGAACCAATGTTTACTCTTTGTTTTTTCTGTCTTGGCACAAATACCCATTTTCACTGAATAAATCCAATTAAATCATTAAAATTTGTATTTTAATTTTGTAATTTTTTCCATTTTCTCCATGCTGCTACGTTAATCATAAACTTAGACTGAAAAATAACTGGAAACACTATTTGTGTTTAAAGTTTTTGCTATCCGTGATATTTATTATGCAAATTGTAACTTCTGACCAAGAAAGTAGATGAGAATACTATTTGCATGAATTGATAAAAATCTTTTCAGTGATATATATTGCATCTCACAGTATTTTTTACAGAACAAAGTAGCGCAAATTGCTATTCCAGAAAGACATACTAAATTCTATTGTTTTGATGCCAGGAATTTCAATTTGAAATGCATTTTCAGCTATTAAGACATGTGATTTCCGAGAAAATCGAGAAAAGGTATATAATGGTATTGGCTACAATTTAGGATGGCAAAAATTGCGTTTCTAATGTCCATTTGGAGGGGGTAATAGTACATGCTCTAATCCACGTGGGCGCGCTAAGATCGGTCTTGCTCAAAAGAGTCATAGATGGGACCCTGGTCAGCTGTCACCATTATGATTTCTCATGAAGCTCTTATCTCAAAATTCAGTTGCGAAATTCGATAAATACTGGCATTGAATGTTTTTTAACTATATCAAGCAGTAGCCGGTGTTTAATAAATATATGCACAAAAGTATGTATACCGAGGAGAAAATTATTTGCTTTAATCTCAGCTCCAATCATTAATGTGTGAAATAAAATTGCCGAAAGTTCAGGATAATAAGTTACCAGTGCAACTTATTTTCTGAGAAAATATCACATATAATTTATTTGGTATAATAAGGTTGGAATTGGTAAGATTTGGAGGCTAGAGATTTAGTCGAAACAGTCTAACAGTCTTTCCGTTTTAATTTGCTTCAACTTTTGTTCAGCTCATACATCAGAAGACTACAACGGATCAATTTCTCCTATTTCTTCTTCTCTCTTCACATTTAGGACGTCCAGCTGACATTGCGGATATAAACAATCCAAAATGTTTACCTTGCGTAAATTGAGGTTATGCACGCAAAGAGAGTAAAACGATGTAGCAAAAATATTTTTTTAGGTGATACAATGAATGTATATAAAATAATGATGAGTTTGAATATGAACATCTGCCTGGAGAATATCTCAGTTGAAATAGAAACCAAAGTGGGCACCTAAAAGATTCTAAGCTTTATAAGCTTTTAATTTATTGCACGTAAAATAATCTCAGCAAACGACGAACGCTTGTGGACAATTCAAATTGGTATACAAGAGACACAACATTCGAACGAAGCTTAAGCATGCCATGCAATGGACACAACGTTTTGTTTTCCTCTAGGCATTCGGACATTTTGGGATGACGTCACAAATGGGCATACTCTATAGCAATTTGGCGGGCACTACGAACACTCAAATGCTACTTTTCAGTTCGTTGCTTTTGATTATAATATAATGTTTGCATTTAATTTCAAAGTGCCTTTCTAACATTTCCATAATCAAGTCTATTAATATTGTATTTTCATACATAATTTTTATTTTTAGAATAATAGCCGCTATAGTCTTTATTTTCGTGTAATTTTCTTCTTTTCGGTATCTGAAAAAATTAAGGAAATCCTCCACAACCATTCTTTGGGTAATTCCGTTTTTTTGTTACCTAGGCCGCCCAGTTAGGACCCCAATCAGCACCTAATTATAAGTTGGGCTAAGCTGGGACGATTTCCACACGGGAAGAATCCCTTGCTCCTTTCATTTGCAGCTAGAGAAACAGAGAAAAAAAGTCGTCTACAATTTTGTTGGTGCTCTCCTATACGGAACTTCCGGTGCGCGTGTCGAGCACTGCATCCGGAATTGTTCATGCTATCGGGGGAACTCTAACGAGCACTATCTGTCCCCACATTCGCTATCGAGTTTGCCAACTATGGGGTTCCCATGGGTGTTACTTTCTTAATGGCGACATTGATGCCAAAGCCAGCAAGCACGTATATATCTGCACGAGAACTTTAGTACAGCAGGAAAAAAAATCTTCCAGATAAGATTGGCCGCTGGCAAAACCTCCTTTGGCGTTCTGGCTTATAACGCACATTTTTCCCTCTCTTGCTCCGACAACACCACACGTGATAACAACCTGTGGGGACATTTATGGTCCTGTCACTTCTTAAACTACCATCTCTCTTTCCTGTGAATCCCTTGCAAGATGTCAAGCAGTACAATTTTTCTATGTATATGTATATGTTTGCTATATGTTTGCTTCGCTCGTAAGTTTCAGCGCGCTGAGGGCGCGCGTCCGCCGAATCTTGCGCTTCGCGCCCGTACATTTCAAACCTTGCGCTCCGCGCTCGGGTATTTGTGTCTCGCATTCGGAATGCTTTTGCTATTGTTCATTTCGATAATTATGCAGATTTGAAAGTGAACTGAACACATCAATATCTTTTATATCCCGGTTAACCAATGCAACCTCATATTCTTAATTTATAACGTAGTTAGGTATAGATGAACATCACATTTCTCAAAGCTCTGTTGGCTTCAAGGTACACATTTTCATCGTGGCTCTCGCGCTTCGTGCTCGACTTTTGATGGAAGTTTTTATATGTAAATTTGTTATCTAAGGAACCTTCACAAGAGAAATCGAATGCGCTGTTTATCACAAAAAACAAGTGCATCAAAGACCGCTTTGATCCGTTCATTTTTTGTTGAGTTATTATGTTTACAGACGGACGGTCATGCAGACAGACACCGTCGCCAAAACAGGATTTTCGGCTTCAGGGGGTCCTGGAACGTAGAGATCCGTGCTAATTCAAAAAGTCGTTACTATGATCTTGTAGGGCTCCCCAGAAGGAACATTTTTTTTTCTCTGACTTTCTTTTTATTCATGTGCTAAAAATTCTCATTTTGATTTCTATTTATGAATTTTGAAAATGACACAACTCTGACAATTTTGTTTTTAGAAAAAAAAATCATTCGGATAGATTGTTTCGGACAATCGACACAAGCTCTGGAAAAAACAAAAAAATACAAGTTCTTTTCCAGAAAAATATCTGTAAATGTGTTATCATTTTTCCCATTGGACGCCGAATTTTTGTTTCAATCCTAAAAAATGGAATAAAACATTGAAAAATTCGATTTCCAGAAAAAGTACACAACATATGAAAAAAATGGATCGAGCCCAAATAACGAATGCACAGCACGAGCCACGCGATGAGAATCAAATTAAAGTAGTTGACATCTTGCTTCTAATTGTAAGTTTGAAAAGCTCTATATACAAATGTAGGGGAATACTAAGCCCAAGCACGGAGCGTAAGAAGAGTTCATCACCGAGCGCGAAGCGCGCGATGAGAATGTGCCCACGCAGCGTGCAGATTTTATATTATAAGGATAATTCATGGCAGGATAGATTTATTCTTATTTCATAAATTACCATAAAGTTTATGAAATACCACAAATTGTATAAATCATCACAAATCTCATAAAAAACCCCCAATTTCTTAAATTTCTGTAAATGCCATAAGTTTCCAAAAATTTCCGCAAATTTGATACATTCTTCCAAATTTTATGAATTACAATGAATATCATCAATAGTCACGAATTAAATGAATTTCACGCATTTTTTTTATATTTATAGATTGCCAACAATTTTTTTTCAATTCCCATTAACTTCCTTAATCTAGATAAATTCCAGTTATGCTAACATATCAGGTACTGATATTTTCCTCAAAACTCCTACATGATTCTAATAATCTGATGGTACTCCATTACTCTACTAGTTCTTATCCTCTGCTCCGGGTAAATGTTTGAGGATTCACAGCTGATGGAAAAATTACTTCTCAAATACTCAAACACGTATGACTTACGATTGATTAGTGAATTCTGAAAATTGGTAAAGTTGTCGCGAGTTGGAGTGAAAAAGGAGATCGATTTTTGATTTTAAGAAAAACTAGTTTCATATCAATTCCGGGAACAGTGAAAAATATAAAATATATTTTCCGGTAAGAAAAAGGTGTGCAATGAAATTTTGTATGAGTGTACTTTTAAGAACTGGAAATTCGGGACCCCATTTTCGAAGAGGCAGGGATCACCTTGCTCTCTGAAAAATAATTTTACGGTAAAAGAGACATTTCGGAGGAACAGCTATCCTTGTCTCGCCATAGCGAGCGAGCACAGGTGCGAGAGGGACGGGTTGGACTTGCCATGCGGGAACATTCTGAAAACTATCAATTCCAGTCCGACATATTTAATTAAGCATCATCGGGCTCATTAGGACAAGGTATGAATGCACGGATATATAATTTGAACCCTCGCAATAAGCTCGTTAAATTTTTGGTCGTGGCAAGGGCTGCGCTTAATTTATATAGGCAAATGAAAAACGCGTTCGGGTAATTCTGAACATTTTGGTGTTAATCTTAGTGTGGTCGTTGGCGCCCGTTTCTCTCACCTTCGGCCAACTACCGATGGCCAGGATCACAGTCTGATTTCTCATATTAAAATTGGAAAATTATCAATTTTCCCGGGTAGAAATATCCCATGACATCTCAACATAACCTTAAAATCTGTTATAAAGTTTAACCTGAAGAATGGCACATTTTCAAATATAAATTATTAATTGAAAATGCAACTAGTGTTGTTTTTAACAATCCAGGATATTTCCCTGTGCATTGCACATTTTCCTACAATGACATATTATTCATTTCCACTAAATTTTGAATGTTTTCTTGAAGGATATGGCATTTCCTTTCGGATCGGAGAATTTTTTCGAAGTTATTTAATGAAACTCCTAAGAGAGTATTTGCAATTTTTATGCGAACGCAGCTCCGAACATAAACTCCGTAAGAAGTCTTGCCACGACTCTTTATCTCCGGACTGAGCATAGTTTAAGATTTTGTTTCTGTGTGGTGCGAATTATTTATATTCACTCTAAATGCACTTAAAAACCCTTCACTACCTCTATTTTACTCTGGAGTAAAATGTGCGGAGTTGAATGTAATCGATACTGAGTCGATTTTGTACTCTGAAAAATTGTACTCTCAACTCCGCTAGACATTTACTTTGCAGATTTTTAACAGTGTAGTGAGAATTGTAGTCAGAGCACAATTTCTGATATTATTGGAATATTTTGTCGTACAAAATATGGACTCCAACAGCTTTTTGTGATCAAGAATAACTTTCGAATCAGATGTCGAATCAACTGTAGGATGATCCTGTAATGCTGTCAAAGTACGGACTATGGGCATTATTTGGCACTGAAAATCACTAAACGTACATTTTATACGGCACTAAGACTACTAAGAGCAAGAAACGATGTTAAAAGTTTTCAACGTACGTTTTTAATTAACATTTGAGACAATTTGTGCTGTAAAGAGTTTCAACATTCATTTCGTTTTGCTGTCGGAACTACAATTCTCGTTCGTTGTAAAAAGTAAAAAATGTCCATTGCCCGGTGTGCATTCGATGCTTCCCGAAACAGGTGATGCGAAAGATGATGAACCAAAATATGAAAATTATTACCAGCTATCAATTTAGGCAAGTTGAAGAAAAGATCACAGATAAGAGCACCCTTAGGAGCAGATGTTCAGAATGACAGTCAGTGTTTTTGGGCTCGTTTGAAATTAGAAACTGTCGCAAAGAGCAACGTCATCGAAGAGATTAGGACCTTCCCTTATTATCTTATTAAACGCCTATTTACACAAAGGGTGTGTTCACAAGGAAATAAACGCAGGAACACAAAAACAAAGATTAAATATTTCCAAGACAAACACCTGGAAAAAAAATGTAAATACCTCTAAAAAATACATGTTTAATCTCACAAAAAAAGGAATACTTTCCAACCTGATTTCTTAAAGGCAGAGAATAAAGACTGGACAACATAACATTAATTGAAAAAAAACAGAGCATGGATCTGAAGCGAACTTGTCACCTGCGGGCAAAATACTCAAACTCACTATTCGACCGACTTCGAGCTCAGTTACACTTATAACTAGATCAACAATAATTATTCTATTAGTTTAACCGACTTTCCCATTCGTTGTGATTTTACAACTGTATCCATAAACTTAGGCAAAATACGTGAGAACTATAATAGTTGACTATCGTGCTTGGTGTATTTCCGATTAATTTGTTATTTTAGTTTCTGCGAATTCTCAAAGACGAGAGATGCTAGAGATTTGATTTAAATCATTAAAAACATTACCCCTTACTTTTAACAAACTTAAGCTTTAAGAAAACTGAATTATTTTTCGATAAAAACGTGATCTATTGATCCGGGTAAAAATTACGCTAGTTTGCCGGTGTTTACTATCAACCCAGTAACGCTTATCAATACTGACAGCTGGTGGTTTGCACAGTACTGGTAAACGGTTGGCCGCACGACTGGGACATTACAGTGTCGATGGTGAAAAATAAAATTTAAAGAAAATATATGTATACCAGTGTTATCCAGGTATAACAAAATGTTAGGAAATGGTATAGTAACCTAACGTGAAAACATGTATTTTTGAATTCTCATCATGATGAGAAGGTATTCGTCTTATGTGAAAATTGACTTTCGCAGAATTTATGAAATCTCCACGTTCTGAGACCTCCGGATTCCGAAAAAGTAGTTTTTACGTTGGTGTCTGTCTGTTGTCACCGTCGTCTGTATACTCCATAACTTCTGAAAGACTAATCGGGTTGGATTGTCCTTTGGCAAAAATTTTGAGAGACCAAAAAGACAAGTCAATTTCGTTAACCAGCAATTTCGGATGAAAAATGCAAGACAAGGAGCATTTTTAACATTTTTTTGGACTTTTTTTCCAAGACTCAAAAATTGTAAGTACAATTTCTTGTAGCACACAAAAAGTGCAACAATTCACCCTCATCACTTTTTTCGATAAAAACGAAATTGCCAGAGTTATGGCACATTCGAAATTCGGAAATATAAACGAAAATGAGAATTTTTAGCAAAACAACGCAAGATATGACGAGAAGTTTGGAGAAAAAAAATTTCTTTTTGAGAGCCCTCCAGGATGATCTTTACAAAGTTTTGAGTTTTTTCGAAAAATCGAAAATTCAAATTTTGGTCGCACAAAAAATAATGAAAAATAGAAAGATTCATTTTTTGATCAAACGATGCAAGGTACGGGAAAATATAAATGAACTAAACTTGTGCATCAAAAAAAGATCTACGAATTTTGTAAAATTAACTTTTTGATAGGACAAGTAGTTTTTGTTTCATTTATAAAGAACCATAAAATAAATTTATTTCAATCAGGGAAAATAACGATAAAAATGAAATGTTAACATTTTTGAAAAAACAACTAAGACGAACACAGACGATTGATAGAGAAAAGTTATTCACCCGAAAGAAATCTGTAAATTTGTTATAATTTTTCCCATTGGATGCGTAATTTTTGTTTCAATCGTAAAAAATAAAATTAAGAATAAAAAAATTGAATTTCTAGAAAAACTACACAACATGTGAAAAAATTAGGCAAAAAACTTTTCCTCTGTTTTGTACAAACTTTTATCGAGTACGCAGCACGAGACACGCGATGGCAATGTATTCGTTGAAGCCGAAGAAGCTTTAACAAGAGAGAATTCACACTCATCAAATTAAATTAGTCGATACTTCGCTTTTGAGTTTCAGAAGCTTATACAACTGTAGGAAGATAAAAAGGCCGAGCGCGTAGCGCGAGGTAAATTCATTACCGAGCGCAGAGCGCGAAGTGAGATCACTATCGAGCGCGAAGCGCGAGTTCCGAAAGACGCGCGCCCTATAGCCGCGCTTAAACTTGTGGGCGAAGGGAGCCTCGCGCGATGAGAATGTGCCCGCGCAGCAAGAAACATGTGCCTGAGTTCAATCCTTATCCATCAATGATCCGAAAAAGTTACGTTTTATGTTTTTGTAAAAAATTGCTAAAATGGTCTGAAACCCTAAGTAAAATGATACTGATGAAGAAAAATATTATGACAATTTTTTCGAAAATCCACCCTCCTTGTTTAATGTTACGTAATATGTGTAAGTTCCCTTATCAGCTATGAGTATTGAAAATATAGGAATGTGAATGGAGAATTCAAACTGCCGAATTGTTCCCAAATGAGGAACAAATAAAGGTAAGTATCATCAAGTTAATGGATGTTTTTTCATTTCAGTTATATTGTGCATATTCCTTCAAATTTGTAATACAATAGTATATTGTGCAGCTAGGGTAGAGTGCAGACGTTCTTTGTCGAGCACGATGTTTGCAGAACGAATCGTAAGGCAAAGAACGCCGAGTGCGTTCCCTATCCCGCAGACCACGGATTTTGGAGTTTTGTGAAGCGAAACCAGCGTAGGACGGTTCCAGGGCAGAAGTCACTTGTTATCCATTTGTTACTCATAGAGTTATGTCTGAAACAAATGAAAAACAAGTGACTTCTCAAAACGCAAGTACACCGTTGTTGCACCTAACCTCTCAATTGTATAAATTAGTCGTCGGCTCGTTATTATAACATCATACTCAAACGCTGTAACAGCACTCTCTATAGAGAGCAGCATATCAGGATTTTTTTCCCGCGGTTTTCCTGCAAGTATTATTATTATTATTATTTATCAGCATTTGGAACTCGAAAGTTCATTGCCTCATCTACCCGAGACCGCTACGCGTC
>WSXT02140965.1:0-10481 GCA_011762715.2 Neuroterus valhalla
GAAGATATTAAAATTCTGCTCGGTGCAATCGAAAGAACATCTCAAAAACTACCAAATTCCGTCAAAAACAGAAAATCTATTTTTGGCGCGTTAGGTCCCTTTTCTCGCGTTGAGTCACATATAGAGTTCAAAAAATTTTGTATGTATGATGATGATCTCAACTGATTTGAAATCTCGAGTCTTAACAAGAAAATCCACGCGCGAAGCGCGCGGCCTGTTCTAGCATTCAACAAAATACATTAAACATCAACTGAAAAATATAAATTGTCACAGAAAAAAAAATAATAGTGAAATTTCTGATTGAAAACGCCAAGTTTCGATATGAATAAACGAATTCATAACAGCAAATTCGAAATTCAATAAAAATAGATTATTAAAAATAATTGAATATTCAATTGGATAGATAAATTTCTAACTGAACTGATAAATCTTTATTCCTCAGAAAAGATTATTTTTCAATAAAATTCTTTAGTTTTCAACTTGACTTAACCAAACCAACAAACGGAAACAAAATTGCAACGAAAAAATCTCATATTTACGGGAAAAGAAAATCGTTTATTGATGAAATTCTAGGCGAAAAAAAATTTTGCAACAGGCAAATGTAGATTTTCAACATAAAATTTGAACTTCCTAAAAAAAAGACAATTTTTTAACAGAACACCCGAGCAATTTTCGATTTCAAATGTAATGGTTGCATTTTTTGCCACAAAGTAATGGTCGACCAAAAAAAAAGAACAAAGGAATTTTCGACAAAATATTCAAATTCTGAAATATAAAGACAAATTTTCATTTCCAGTGCTGAACCCAACTTCCAACCAATACTTTATTTTGTATGGAAAAAGATTAAATTTTAACCAAGAAGTTTCATCAATTAATTTAGGATGATAACTTTGACGATTACTGGTCTATGAATTATTTTAGAGAAAGGAGAAAAAATCTGCCGCGGCTCGGATTTGAACCGGGATTCGAAACTATACATGAGTGGGGCGTTAAGTTGGATTCAGCACTTGAAATAAAAATTTTTGTCTGTATTTTGTCGACATTTTTGTCAAAATTTTGAATATTTTGTCGAAAAGTTCGTTTATTTTTTGGCCGAACATTACTTTGTGGCAAAAAATGCAATAATTCCATTTTGAATTTGAATTGAAAATTTTTTTTGTTAGTCAAGTTTAAAACTAAAGAATTTTATTGGAAAGTAATCCTTTTTAGTTTGAAATTTTACTTTTTGTTGTAAAATTTTCTGATTTGGGAGAAACAACTTGATTGTCAAAAGTACAGTTGCTTTTCTGAAAATTTAACTGCCTATTTGAAAGCTGACCTCATTTGCTGGAAATACAGTTTTGTAAATGAAGATTTATCAGTTCAGTAAAAAATTTATCTATCCAAATGAAAATTCAATTATTTTTAATAAAAAATTGAATCTATTTTTATTGAAATATATAGTTTCGAATTTGCCGTTATCAATTCGTTTATCCGTATCGAAACTTGGCGTTTTCAATCGAAAATTTCATTATCATTTTTTTTTCTGTGACAATTTATATTTTTCAGTTGATGTTTCATGTATTTTGTTGAATATTTGTCCATTTGAGTAGAAATTATTTTCCTTGGTTAACAATTGTTCTCTTCTCTGTGGAAAATCAACTTTTCTGTTGATTTGGCACCGTTTTGTTGAATAATTTGTGGAACATCTAACTTATTTGTTGAAAACTATTGTGGGTAAATAAACATGTCCTTTCAGTCAAAGTTGAACTTTTTAGTTTGCAAATCTTTTTTTTTCTAATATAAAAATATCACGTTTTTTCTAGGAATTTTTTTCTTCGTTGAAAATTGATCTTTTTTGGTTGAGGTCAAGTTTTTTGCATTCAAGATTTAAATTGTTTTTGGTTGAAAGTTGAATTATCACTGAAACAAAATTTTCATTTTGACAGCGATTTATCCTTCCATATGAAAAATCACTAAATCTAAAGAAAAGATAGTAAATGCGCAAAAAGGTTACTGGATCAAACAGTTAGCAGTTAAAAACACACAACTGGGCTCAATTTGGTCGAAGATTGTAGCCATTGTCGGCGCCGGGCCGAAGTCGAAGTCAGATTGTGTGCGTGAAGTGTACCCACTTAGATCCACGCGACGCACACTCGTACGCTCTTTGGAGTCCCCATTTATCTACCGGCGCGGTTTTCGACATGCAGTATTCTGTACCACCAAACGAGTCGTGGATACATATATCGATATCATGGATATATCAATGATATGGATCTATTCTGAACAAGTGGCCGCTTTTTCGAAGATCATTTTTTGATTCCTATTGTAGTAAGAGTTCAGGGAGTGAACTGATAGTAAGAAAATATGCGTTACTTACAGACACACGATGAGTTTCAGGAAGTTTCAGAAGGTCCTTAGTCCATTCAATGATTGGAGTAGGTGCTCCAGTTATCGGAATATTAACATTGATTGGTTCTCCAGCACGGACCTTGATCCTGCGTCCAATAAGTCCATCGAGGTAGAGTTTTGGTTTCTCCCTCATTGGTTTGGCAGTGAATACAGCTGAAGTATCGCTTGGTTTTCCAGCGCCAGCAGCGTTGATGGCAGTTACTCTGTATTCGTACTGGTGACCTTCTGACACATGATCATCGTAGTATTCAGTATGACCTATAGGTTCCTTGTTGAGCTTGATCCATCGACCCGTTGCCCGGTCACGACGTTCCACGTCATAACCGATGATTGGAGATCCACCAGTGCTAATCGGCGGTGTCCAGTTAATTTTGATGTGATCCTTGCTAGAGTCAATACACTCAGGCCTACCGGGTTGACCGGGCACATCTGCAATTAAAAATATTTTAGATCTCATCGTATTAGACAATAGATAGAAAAATAGAACAAAGAAGGCATTTATTCACGAGTGACCGATTCCAGAAATCAAATACTCACTGAATTGATTCTTGGCAGTAACTCCACGATCAGTATTGAGAGGTTCAGATTTTCCCTGGAAGTTTTCAGCACAAACTCGGAATTCATATTTTGTTCCCTCAATAAGACGAGGAACTGTTGCGTGATTGAATTTAGGATTTACATGAGTGACAGCTGGTACCCAACCACCTCCATGGGTCAGATCTCGTTTCTCAATTACGTATCCGCTGTAATGGAAAATCATAATTTTTAAAGCTTTGCGGAATTACTAATGAGATACAGGGTCATCTGATATACGTACGTTAATTCACTGCCTCCATTATCTTTAGGTGGTTTCCAAGATAGAGTAACAGACTGGTTCGTGACTTCCTCGTACTCAAGAGGACCTTGTGGTGGACTGGGTCTATCAAGAACTGTCAACTGGAAGCTACCCTCATCGATTCCGTTCTCGTTCTTCAACAGTAAATGGTAAGTACCAGAATCTGATCTCTTAGCATTAACTGTGTGAACGATTGTATGGTAACCGATCGAAGTAACAGTAGTTCTGGCATTTGTCTCCAATTCTTTATTTGCAACAGTCCATCTCACTTCAGGTGTTGGTTCCCCGACGAAATCGATATCGACGTGGAAGATCAAACCAGCCTTGATACGGATGTCTTGTAAAGGTGTCTTGATCTTAGGAGCCACTGTTATTCACAAAGTCCGTAAGGTTAAATATCTATTGAAAATTTTTTAATCTTAGGGTTAAATAAATTGGATATTAGAATGCAACGCTTACAGTGTCGTGGTTTAGCAGTGACGAGATCACTAGGTTCAGAGGGTTCTGATTGTCCTGCGGCATTGACAGCAATTACACGGAATTCATATTCCTGGCCTTCCGTCAATTCTGGAACAGTAGCACTCGTTTGTGACGGTGGAACGTGAACTGCATTTGTCCAGTAGGGATTTCCCTTCTCCTTCTTCTGGATGATGTATCCAGTAATTGGAGAACCGCCGTCATTAGCCGGAGCTGGCCAGTCAAGGTCAACGTGGTCCTTATCCCAGTCAACAATGCGTGGCTTTCCTGGTGCATCAGGTTCATCTGTAAATAGCAATTATTGAAGAAGCCTGCGCGGAAATCCCATGTTACCCGTATTTGTTTAAGTTGTTAGATTTCTATATTAATTTTACCGAATTCATTCTTAGCAATGATGCTGCTTGTGGTTTCCAAAGGTTCTGATTCGCCGACACTATTCACAGCCTTGACTCTGAAGAGATATTCCTTGCGATGCACTAATCTAGTGACATCATGTTTCGGGATCATGCTCATTCCTGCATCGGACCAGGTTCCACGAGACAGATCCATCTTCTCGATAATATAATGAAGTATCGGAGTTCCTCCGCTATCCTTAGGTGGTAACCATTGTAGATAACAGCTTTCCTTTGTAATGTTGGAAACGTCTAATGGTTTCTGAGGTGGCGATGGTTTATCGATAACCGTGACATTTGCACCAGCACTACAAATAATTTCAAAATACATCAAGGACTGAAATATTGGAATTATATTGATGCCTTTTGAAAGTTAGAACGACTTTGAAAATATGTTTCTTACCTAAAGCTTCCTTGGCTGTTGGTAAGGGTGAGATTGTATCTCCCAGTGTCAGATCGAGTAGCAAAAGCAATCTCAAAACTGGTGTTAATATTGGTTGTGAAAATGTCATGGCGATCATCGGCCACAACATCAATACCGTTGATAGTCCATGAAGCAACTGGTTTAGGTGATGCTTCAATAGGGATATCGTAACTGATCTTTTGCCCTGCTCGGACAACCATGTCTTGCAGGAGAAGCTTGTCGAAACTGGGTGCAACTGCAAAAAAAAAAGGCGCATATGAATCAATTTAAAGATTGACCGAGGAATGATTTTGGAGTTTTTCACAATAATTAGATATTTAGAAAAAAATGGAAACAAATTTTGTCCTAACTTACGGTAACGTGCTTTAGCGACGATGGGTAACGAAGCATCGGAAGGTTCACCTGGACCTCCTTTGTTGACAGCAATTACCCTGAACTCGTATTCTTGACCTTCTGTCAAGTCAGGAACCGTACCAGATGTTTGATTTCCAGGAATTTCTGCAGCCTTTTCCCATGATCCGAATTTCGGTCTCTTTTCGATAACGTAACCAGTGATGGGGGAACCTCCATCTCTCTTTGGCGGTGTCCATTCAAGATCGACGTGGTCCTTGTCCCAATCTGTTGGTACTGGAACACCTGGTTTTTCTGGTTTTCCGAACGGATCTTTGGCAGTGATAGATTCTAATCCTGTCAAGGGCAATGATTCTCCTTGCTTGTTGACAGCTCGAACTCGGAAGTTATATTCGTGACCTTCGATAAGGTGTTCCACTTTAGCACAAGTATCAGAGGCTTCTTGAATCGGGACCCATCGCATGTTTTCAGCATCCATTTTCTCGATTTGATAGTACAGAATCTCAGAACCACCATCGTCTTTCGGTGGTCGCCACATAAGTCTGCAATTGTTCCTGGTAATATCGCTGATCTTCAGAGGACCTTCAGGTTGCGATGGAATATCTAGGACAATTACGTTCAACGTAGCTGAATCTTTGCCATTGTTATTTCTGGCTGTCAGTGTATATTCTCCTGAATCCCCACGTCTAGCTTCCAATACGCGTACTTTGGTGTTGTAATCTTCATTCGTTATTTTGATGCGTTCATCACCAATTACTGTGTTTCCTTTCAGAGTCCATTCCTTCTTTGGAGGCGGTTCACCAATGACTGGAACATCAAAGTCGAAGAATCCACCAGCCCGGACTTTTACATTCAACATATACTTGCGATCAATTTTGGGTGGCACTGAAATTGAAGAGATAGAAAATTGATTATAATCAGAAATTGGATTAATATTCTCCGGATTGTAAATAGTTTGCCTTTACGCTTGTTTTTGGAAAATATAAAATACTGCTGCCAATACTTACAGTTTTTGGGTCTTGCAATATGTGGTTTGGTGGCATCAGATGGTTCACCAGGTCCTGCTTTATTAACAGCCCTGACTCTGAATTCGTATTGATTGCCTTCCTGCAAGTCATTGACCCTTCCAGAATTAACATCCCCATCAACCTCCGCACATTTATCCCAAGTGGGACTGTATTTATCGCGTTTCTCAATTACGTATCCAGTAATAGGAGATCCACCATCAGTAGTGGGACGAGTCCATTCGAGCTCAACAAAGTCTGTATCGTAATCGCTAATCTTGGGCGTTCCGGGCTTTCCAGGTTCATCTAGAAATCAGCAAAGATACAAATTTAATGACACTCTTAACAACGACAACAACAACAAAATACATATTATGAATTCTTTTTTCA
Organism: Neuroterus valhalla; assembly: GCA_011762715.2. Taxonomy (NCBI): domain Eukaryota; kingdom Metazoa; phylum Arthropoda; class Insecta; order Hymenoptera; family Cynipidae; genus Neuroterus; species Neuroterus valhalla. The sequence goes on from WSXT02140965.1 coordinate 6,265, forward strand.
AACTGAGATTCTTACCAAATGGATTTTTAGCCTCGATACTTTGCGCCGCTGTTAACGGATCCGATTTGCCCTGCTTGTTAACGGCACGAACTCGGAACTTATATTTGTGATTTGGTGTTAGACCCTCAATATCCAGCGATGTCTCTGGTCCATCAGTTTCTCCAGCTGGTACCCATCTTCCAGTTGTTTCATCTAATTTCTCAACAACGTATTTCTCAATGGGCTGTCCTCCATCATCTTCAGGTGGTTTCCATGAGAGGTTGCAGCCCTCAGCAGTGATATTATCAACCTTAAGAGGTCCTTCAGGTGTACCAGGTTTATCCAAAACGGTAACGTTGACATAAGCGATGTCTTTGCCGTTGATGTTTTCAGCAGTAACCGTGTATTTTCCAGATTCTGCCCGGGTTACCATTCTAACATTCAGATTGGTGTTATAAGGAACATCCTTGATTTTGCATCTATCGGATGGTCTAACTTCTTTGATGCCTATGAACCATTTGGTTACCGGCGCTGGTTCTCCAGTGACCTTAACATCAAAGACAAAGTTCAGTCCTGCTTTGACCTTCACATCGATAAGGTTAGTGCGATCAATCTTTGGTGCAAGATTTCTTGGTTTTGCGTAGATTGTCGGAGTAGCATCTGATGGTTCTCCAGGTCCAGCTTTGTTTACAGCGCGAACACGGAATTCGTAGGGCTGTCCTTCAATAAGATCGGGAACAGTTGCTCTCGTGAAATCTGCTGGAACCTCAATAGCTTTTTCCCACTCACCATATTTATCTTTCTTCTCCACGATGTAACTCGTAACCGGAGAACCACCATCGTTCAATGGTGGCTTCCACTTTAAGTCTACATGGTCCTTATCCCAGTCAGTGGCCTGAAGATCACCAGGTTTCCCAGGTTCGTCAAATGGATTCTTAGCGATTATCGTCTGATCTGCTTCCAAAGGTTCAGACTCGCCCTCGGCGTTAACTGCAGCAACACGGAATTTGTATTCTTTTCCTGGAGTCAAACCAGTGACTTCCAGATTTGGTTCAGTCGAGCGTCCACATGGTACCCAACAACCAGTTTCTGGATCCATTTTGTCGACTTGGTAGTACTCAATTGGAGTACCACCGTCATCGATTGGTCGTTTCCATTTCAGCTGGCAACCTTCTTTGTGCACATCAGTTACACTCAAAGGTCCTTCTGGTGGTGAGGGTTTGTCAGTAACTGTTACCATGACAGTGACAGCATCTTTGCCAGAGGTGTTTGTAGCTACTATCGTGTATGCACCAGTATTTTCTCGAGCTACTGGACGAACAGTGAGCTTGGTGTTGTAATCTGAATTGTCGATGATGACGTTCTTGCCTGGAGTCAATGGTATATCTGCCCATCGCCAATCACATTTTGGAGGAGGTTCACCAATGACGTTGACGTCGAACTTCAGGGTTGATCCAGCTGAGAGTGTCACATCGCGGAGATTGCGACGGTCGATCTTTGGAGCCACTGTTGGTGTATAAAAGCGTAAATTCTTTTATTTGTTCCAGAAGAAAAGTACTGTCTATTAAGGTAGTTACTAAAAAAAAAACACTTACAAAAGCGAGGTTTAGCCGTAAATGTTTTACTAGCATCACCAGGCTCTGATTGGCCAGCTCTGTTGACAGCAATGACACGGAATTGATAATCGTTGCCCTCGATAAGACCAGTGACGAGTGCTTTTGGTAGAGGAGAATCTGTCTCTAATGCTTTTTCCCACATTGTACTGTACTTGTCCTTCTTTTCAATAATATAACCAGTGATTAGTGCTCCACCATCACTGACCGGTTCTTTCCAGACAAGATCAACTTGGTTCGCTGTCCAGTCTGTAGGTTCTGGTGCTCCAGGAGCAGATGGAACAGCTAAAAATATAATTGTTGTTAGCGAACTTGATAAATATTATTCTCATAATCAAGGACATTAATGAAATGATGTAAATGAGCATACTATATGGATCCTTGGCAATGATGGATCCGAAAGTTTCAAGTGGTTCAGAATCTCCTTCCTTGTTCTGAGCCTTGACCCTGAATTTGTATTCATGACCAGGCGTTAAACCATCAACTTTCATTTCAGTTCCACAAGTCTTTCCAACTGGAAGCCAAGCTCCAGTTTCTGGATCGTATTTTTCGACCAAGTAGGTCTCGATGGGCTCGCCTCCATCGTCTTTGGGCTTCTTCCACTTGAGTGTGCAGCCATCCTTGTGGATGTCAAACACTTCGAGTGGCCCCTCTGGTTTATCAGGTTTACCTAGAATAGATGAATTCCAAGTTGAGGTTTCAAGGGAATTTTAATATAAAGAAATACATTCTTTCACCCCACATGATTCTGCTCCAAGAAGTAATAAATATAGGGTGGTTTTTATCAACATGGTACAAATTTCTGTTGGGAATTCTCTTGCTCGCATTCGCGATTCTGGTCTGAATGCCCCAAAATTGTATCCTTTTAATTTTAGCCAAATCGGGTAATATTTACCCATCGACCCAGGCACTTGAAGTTTCACATGAGATTAAGGTGAGAGTAATGGTGTAAATCGTTTTGTTCACGTAACTTCTTCAGTTTCCATTCAAATTATTCCCCGCATAGGACGATTTAATGCTTCAAACGTTAAAAAGTTCTAATTTTGAAAAAAATTGGAATCCCTACATTTTCCATAATAGCAAACCCAACAGTTTGTGTCGAGAATCGCGTTTTCTATAGCTATTAACTGAGATTAATTAAACATTTTCAAAAAATCTAATGAATTAGTTTAAAGGGAATGGCGGGTAGAAAAAAACTCAAAATTTTGTGAAAATCTGAAATAGCTGACAATTAAAAATCCAAAATAGCTAATTTTCGCGTTTTTAATAATATTTGTTCAAACTATGCTGTAAAAAGGAGTGTTTGTACCATTGAGCCATAATCCCTTGCGGGGTAAGCGTAACTTGTAAAGAGTCATAATTGGTTGAGTTGAATACACGGGAGGACACGGTCTCCCGCCAACATGCCAACAAGATTTTTAGGTAAAAAAAAAAAAGAATTTTCGACGAAAAGGTACACTTCGAATCAAATAGCCTTATTCTCTATTAAAATAGTTGAATCTTTCATCATAAGAGATTAATTTTCAACTACAGTCATTTTTAATGTAAAAAAATTAAAAAATTTCATCCATGAAGACGTAGTTACTATCAAAAAGTTGTTTTTTCACGAAATTGTTCAATTATATACCAAAATGTTTGATATTTTAACAGAAATGCGATTTTTTAACGAAATAGTTGAAAATTTTTATTGAATATTTAATTGGAAATATGAAATTGGAATTATATTGGAAATTTACCATTTTTGTTGCAAATTCAACAGCTTATTTCAAAGTTGAACTCTTGTTGAAGATTCCCTTTTTTTTTGCTGAAGAACATCGTTTTAGCTCAAAATTCATCTCTTTGATTAGAAATAAATCTCTTTGGTTAGGAATTTGTGTTTTTTTTTCCAAAATTTACTATTTTTTTCAACTAAATTGTATCTACTCCAGTTGGAAATTCATTATATTACTTGAGGATCATTCCTTTTTGAGAAAAATACACCTAGTTTTGATTATAAGTTAATTAAATTGTAACGAATCATCCAGCATTTTTGAAAATACGTATTTTTGTGTTTGAATCTCAAAGATTTTGACAAAAAATTAACTATTCAAACCTTCAACTATTTTTTTAAATAATTCGTCTCCTTGGCTTGCAAATGCCACAGTTCTAAAAATCCAATCCTTTTTCTATCAAAAATTCTCCCTGAACAACCTTGCCTTGGTTGAAAATTCAAAAATTCTTTTTTGAATTCGTTTGTCTTCTTTAAATTTCATTCCCTTAGGAGAAAATTGGAGTTTCTGTTGTGGATTCTATTTTTTTTGCAGAAAATTGATCTTCTTTGTTCAAAATTCATTCCTTTGCTTGAAAATCAAGATATTTGTTTGAAACTGGAACTCCTTTCTTTGAAAATTCACTTTTTTTATGAAGATTCCCCATTTTTATTTCAAAATTCACCCCTTCAGAGGAAAATTGAAAAATTTGGTTGAAAATTCGTTTCTTTCTTGGTGGAAAATTTTGTTTTTCTTACTGGAAATTGAACTCACCATTATATAATTAATAATAAGCATCATTTGAAATTAATATTTTATTATTATTTATTATTATTTTATTATATTATTATTCTAGGATTTGGTCTGGAATTGAAAT
>WSXT02140976.1:0-10481 GCA_011762715.2 Neuroterus valhalla
TTTACACCGTTGCATCTCTTTTGGCATCCCGGCATTTTTATTTTCGTCTTTATTTAAACAAAAGAAAAGTGCGTCACTTAATTTATGGATGGTCCCTTACTTTAAATTGCATCCAAACTTTCTGGAGTTTTTATATTTCCCAACGATTCATTTCCCTATATTATTACGTAGGTAATAATGATTTTCCCAAATTCTAAGTCCGATATTGCATTCACAAAAAAGTTCTATGGTTCAGTTCAGAAGGGAAACTTTTGTAGAATAAAAAAAGATCGGTAATGTAATCACGTGCACTTGATAAAAATTTGGTATATTATTATTATCTTCCTTTATGTTCCAAATCTACAAAAAAATTATATTTTGTTCAAATTTTTTTAAAATTCCGAATTATAAATTACTAAATTTGGCTAAATTTCGGGTACGTAAGTGGTCAGTAGTCAGTACCAAAGATATCGTAGTCACGTTGTCAGTACATATCAAGAGTAAAGTTATCTTCCGAAGGTAATTCAATTTAAAAGTTTGAATCTCCTATGAAAACTTCACCTGCAGTCTATCAATCCATTTCGATTTAGTTTTTTTCCCAATTATCGAACATTTAAAATCACTTTTCAAGATGAAATTCTCAGAATAAACAGTTTCATTACACGTGAGGCATTTGCTATGCTTACTCGATTCCTACCTTACCTACATTTTTCTTGCGAGAACACCTTTGCACGTGCATACGAATTGAGATATTGATTATTGACAGCAAAAAGTTTGAAGGATTGATATCAAAACAAGCATTCTGAATTGTCTAATGAATTCTCTTATATTCTTAAGAACTTCTAAAATTCCTAGCAAGCACCTAAATTTGTTCTTTGAAATTTTAAAAAATCTACAGTTTTTTTTCAATTTGTCGGAATCTCTTCAAATTGAATTCTTCTTTTAAATTTATTGAATTTTTTTTAAGTTCATAAAGTTTCTCCATAAATTTTCACAAAAATTCTGGAAGAATGACCTTAAAATTTTCCAGATTCTTTTTCCACAATTGCGATATCAAAATATTTTGAGAATCTTTTCGTTTATTTGGTTCCAACATTAAAGTTTCAAAATAGTTTGATTGAAAAGTTTAAATTCCTTTTCAAAACTTCACGCGGGACTTCAAATTATTTCAAAATTCCCGCGCTTGTAACTCTAGCGACCTCAGTAATCAGCGGCAGAAAACAGCTCATGGTCACCCGGAGTCATCACTTCATCAGTGTTCATCAGCTGTCGGCAGTCATCACCAGTCGTCACTAGCCATCACTAGCATGTTTTAGGGTCGTATTGTTTTGCATCTGGCATCCTGTTTAGTTTGATTTATTTAAGTCACTCAAAGGGTTTGAAAGTTATTCAGTAAATCAAAGTTACTTTGTCAGGTATCAAAATGAAAAAGTCGCCGTTAAGTAGAATGAATGGAAACCAGAATTATAACTCGTCCCCTTACAGCAACAGGGGTAACAGGCAAAATTCACAGAATCCGAACAGGATAAAGTACGATAATTTTAGAAGCGATAATAATCAGAGTGCAAGTTATCAAGACATGCGGAATTCCGGGAGTGATTTTATTCCTTTTCAAACGAGTTCGCCCATGTCTCAAAGGAGTAATAGCAGTAATTGGCAAGGATCGGGAGGAAGCTACTCGGGAGGTTATAATAACCGTAGGAATAATTTGTTTAACAGTCCAGGCTCTAATAATAGTAGCCCTTACTCTCCTTTCAAACATTCAGGGAGACAAAATTACGGTAAAAAGGTAAATATTCAATATCCTAGTGTGGAAACATTAATAGTTTAGAACATAACCTCTAAATGCAGATGTTAGATTTTACGTTTTTACCCCGTATCTCTGCATTTTTGCTAGCCAAAACTTCAAAAACGCGTGATTTCGGAAGATATCTGCGATTTCATTTGATTTTTGTTTGCTGTTTTATGCTTCATTTTGTTTATTTATAATAGATTATTTTTAATAACCTGATCTTGTTGAGCATCTCAATCTTATTTATTTGCATTTATTTGGAGTGGCTTCACCGCATAAACATGGGCTAACACGAAACGATCTTATAAGGCTATATCTTGGTTTTAATTTGATGACGGCACGAAGTATGTGTTATCAGGTTTTCAATTTTTGAAATTCGAAGTTCTGAGGAAACTGAATAAGTTCGTATTCTTTATCTTGACGAACCGGAAAATTATGATCTTTAAACATTATTAAGAATCTTTTAGAAGTAAATTTATCAATTCCAGGCTTTGAACTTAAGTTTTTTCAATATTCTCAACAGTTAACTAGAATGAGTTGAAACTTTCGCGTTGTTCATTTGGCATTTCCAAAAACTTCAAATTTGCAGCGAAATTTAACTGAACATTATCGCTCAGTATCAAATTTTTTAACTATAGATAGTCAACATTATTTGCAATCATATGAAATATATATCAAAATCTTCGAATTTTTTGTAAAATATTTGATAAGCAGATATAATTTTCAAACTACTTCATAACCTTTTGAAAGTACATGGCTCCATTTCCTGCATAATCCAAATTTGATTGCATCAATTTACAAATTTCTTAATGCTTAAATCATTTCAATGATTCAGATTATTTAGAGTGCAGTAAAGTTGTTTTTTTTTCATTTCACTACATAAAATTTATTAATAAATCCAAAATTCAAAGCTTATATGGATAAGAAAGGCTCCAAATTTTAACATTTCCGAAATTTAAAATGAAGTTCCATAGAAATTTCTAACAGTTATGAATAATTTCTCAATATTTTTGAGTCGTAATATGATTTTTCAAAAATCTGTGATTCTTAGCAGAGATTGACTGACCATTTCCTTTCATAATTTATTCTTCGACTTCAAGCATCTGAATTCCCAAAAACAAAATATTCCAAGTTTTTTGAAATCTTTCGGAATTTTTCTAACACTTCTGCGAAATCATAAAATTTCTTCTAAATCTAAAAATTCTTGTGAAATATAATTTTTCTTCACATAAAATTTTAATGTACTGGCCCTACTGCTTACAGAATCCACATTCTTTGCATTGATTAAGATATTTCATAATACCTAAATTGTTGAAAATTTTAAGCGCAGTTCATTTTTTTTTAACTTAGAGACACCATTTTTTCCGGAGCTTTGAAATATTTCAGAAATCCTCGGATTTTCTGTGGAAACTTCGATGAATAGAAAAATTCTTTATTCAATTTTCTTTAGTATTTTGATTTGGCTCTTTCAAAAACTCTAATTTCTCTGTAAAATTTAACTAAATATTGTCTTTCAATATCAAATGTTCAGACGAAAAACCTTAAAAATTCTTCAAAATTAAGCCATCAATTCATATATTTTCAGCTATTCAAATCGTTATTTTGATGATTCTGATTATTCAGAGTGTAGTAAAGTTTTTTCCTTCAATTCAGTGCTTGAAATTATTTATTGGCTTCAAAATTTTAAGCTTCGAATTTCAACATACCCAAAATTTGAAGTAAAGTTTGACCAAAATTTCTAACATTTATCAATAATCGTTTAAAATTTTCGAGTGTCTAAACTTGGATTTTCCGGAAACTTGAAATTTTTAGCAGGATGTAACTGACAGTTGTTTTTGTTTTTCAAAATTTATTCCATAACTTAAAGCGTCTGAATTTTCGAGCGAAAATTGTTCCAAATTTGTTTGAAATCTTTGGAATGTTTCTGAAATATTCTGTAACTTTTATGAAATTTTTAAAACCTTTATTTTCCGTTTGCAGGAGCTTTGATTTTTTTTTCAAACTAAAAATTCTTGTAAAATCTTTTGAAATCTTTGATGAACATAAAATTTTTTTTATAAACTTTTCAATGTACATTCTCAATTCGTTATGGACTACATATTTTGTAGCAATAATTGATTTATTCAGATATGTTAAAATACTTAGATCCTTTTTTCGATGACACAGAACATTTCATTCGTGGTAAGGTATTTTCTCCAATTAGGGTATTAGAGATACATTTTTTTCAATCTCTGGAATATTTCCTGAGTTGAAATTTGGAATATTTTCGGAAAATAGAACTGAAAATTTCCTCCGAAAATTCTCTACAACTTGAAACTTCAAAATTTTCAAACGGAAAAATCTTAATCATACAGCCTAAGCTATAATGTTTCTTCGGAATTATTCTTCAAATTCTTCCAATTTAAAATTGTTTTCAAATACCTAAATAGTAATTTTTATGATTGAGCAAATTTATGGCATAGCAACATTTTTTTTATTTGAGATTTAAAATTCATTAGCCCGGAAATTTGAGGCTTATAGGTACTTCAAATTTTAACATTAAGAACTTGACACTTTCCTTCAAGTGTTTAAAAGTGTTGACTCGAATGGTTTAATATTTAAAAGTGTTAAAATTTAATTTTTCCCCAAAAAAATTACTTCTGATCGTTCTGCATTTAGAGTCAATTAGGATTTGAAAGGCTTTCTTCTTTGAAACAAACAATGTTAAATTATTCAATTTAGAACCAAATATTTTTTTATTCTTTTAACATGCTATTAGAATTTTCATAATTTTCATTTCACATTTTTGAAGCTAAGAATGTTTCGAATCAAAAAATGTACAATAATGAACAATTCAAATTCGAAACGACAAAAGGGTAAACATTTATATTCTCAACCCGAATTTCTTCTATTGTAATGAAATAATACTTTATAAGAGTGCTCCTCTGTACCACAAAATTCTTACTAATTGTACCAAGAAAGTCCGCTATACATAAGTTCGGAATTTTGATAGCATGAAACTTCTGTAATGGAAGTTTCAATATGTTTTTGTTTTCAATCATTTTTTGTAAAACTTGAAATAATTTACTCCAGAGCATATTTATAATTGTTTTGCATAATTCTGAAAGTTTTTTTTATTTTATTTGTTGCTCCAATTTCCGTAATTCCCAATTTCCGAATCTAAACTTTATAACCTCAACCGAGATATTTAAACCACATTTTCTTGTTTCAGAATTATCTGCAGAATTCTCTAAGAAAAGTAGATATTAAGGCATATCTAGATATTAATTCTATATTTGAGAATCCATGGGCAGAATTTGAGGAGCAGTTGAATGAAGTTAAATCTCAAAATGAAACAAAAATATTTGAAAACGACAGTTTGGATGATTTAAAACTGGAGAGTAGTAGTGTCAGTATTGATTCTGTATCTGACTGTTTAACGGACAGAACCTTGGATACTGTTAGTGATTTGAGTCAAGATATTAAGCCAGCGCTCGAAGTTGCGTAAATTCTTTTCGTCGCTTACAGATTATTCTGTATACAAAAGCAATTAATGCTTATAAATATTATCTCTAATTTATTTTGTCAATCCATATAATTTTCTAAAGAACTTTCTTCGTTTTTGTTTATCAGTACATGTCTTAATTGAAAACTAATGCTGTCTATATCGAAACTTTTGTTTACAACGATTACGGTTTTTCAGATGTATGAAAACATGAACGGAACTTAATCTATCATAATTCAGCTGTAAATACGTTATCGATTACAAACGGGGATTGTATAGAATAATTCTGCCATCCTAAGGAAAAAGATACATAAGTGACTTTAACATTAAGCTTATTTTATGATTTCATCTTTTTCTCTAGGACGACAAAATACTAGTTTATTAGATTTACGGGTAAATTTTACATGGATAGCATGTATGCAATCGTACAAAGTTGTCTATCGAGATTTATAATGGACTGGCTGTGACGAAAAAAAACACAGCATGACGTTTTAAGCATTTGTGCAATTCTCTTGAGAAAGTGTACATTTGTTTGCACGCGCATGTGACGAATTTTTGTATAGAAGAATGTGTCACCGACACAATTTGCTGGATAGCATTGTAGAATCCTAATATGCTCTACCATTTCGATGATAGGTGTCCAAATTTCTATAAAGAAATATTCTTTATTGTGTCTTCAAATTGTAACAAATAGCTACGGAACTAAAATAAAAAGATATTTTAGTTCCATATAAATATGTAATCTAATTTTTGAATATTTTTTGAAAAATAAAGAGTATTTATCTGACATCGAAAAAAATGTGGCAGAAAGATAGGAATAATTTTGAATCGTATTAAATGTTTCTATGTATTCATGACATGCTTTAGATGAATTGATCTCTTCCTTAATAATAAAGTGAATATATTATCATATGATACTCGTAACAATCTTTGTGTTTTAATGAGAAATTAATTTCTTCGTACACTTTTCCTCCTACCAGGCTAATAGTTCTTAGAATTAGGACTCTTTATTAAAAGCCTTGCGTTTTCATAAATTACTTCTTTAGATATTCGCGCTGTGTATTCTCAACCAAATTTAATATTGCACATTTTTTAGCCTGTGAAACTTAGTTATTATTTCTCAACAAATTCAATCAGATTCTGGAATAGGCCTATTGCAAAAAACAGATTATTATGATTAAAGATGGGTAAACTCTTACGTTTAATTATTACATCTTCGGAGGAAGTTATTCCGTTATTAAAACTCCATAAGAAAGTGTCAAAACAGTGAAAAACTTAATTTATTACGTTGAGGGTATACATATAATTCGTACCATATGAAAAATATCGTTTTTTCCTCTAAATCATTTTAGAAATAACAATTTTTCTTCGATTCATAATGACTGAACTAAAGGAAATTCAAAAATATTTTTATTGATTTCAGAGGAGTCGAAAGAAAAACTAGATGTTACGTTTTGATCTACTGATCTGTGTGTTTATTTAGAAAACAAGCATTCGCTCCACGACCCGGAGCCTCTTCAGGTAGGACAATCATTCTTTTTCTCCTTCATATATCTAAAGAACGAAGCGATGCTTATAATTCAGGATCACATAAAAACCAAATTTCGTTGAATTAATAGGTGGTTCAACATTTGGCTTATTATGAAAAAGTGTAAATTATTATTCTTAACGTTTTGAGGTAACATATTTTTAAATAATTTTTGGTTGTGCAACATACAGATAAGTAGGTTGAAACCTAGCATCTACGTAGTTATTAACAGACTTTACAATATTTTTTATTCTTTCTAAATTACGGAAATTCTCTATTATTTTTTAGACTTACTCAATCGACTTAAAAAATCTTCATTTTGTGAAAACTTCTGCATTTCGGAATTAAATGTAAAATTATGAAAAAAAAATCCTCAATATCTTTCGAATTATTTGAAGCAGTTCAAAGCTTTCCTAAAAATTAAAAATAAATCCTGGAAAATATGAAAATGCCTTAGAGTAGTCTCTTTAAATTATTTCAATATAAAAAAAAAATTATTTTCGATGATTTAAGGAATCTTGGAAAATTGTTTTATTCTCTTGGAACCTTCCAAAATTTTTCTTGGTCTTTAAATTTTGAATAACTCTAGAAATTCTTCCAGAACTTCTCAAGAACTTTCAGACTGATCCAAAGTTTCCCTAAAATTGAAAAAGAATCCATCAAAGATGAAAAAAATTGCCTTGAAATCTTCCAGATTCTTTTACAACAATAGAGCATCTAAATGCTATGTTTAGTTTAGTTACTAAAATCTAAATTTTGTTCAAACATTTTTTAAATCTCCTAAAATTAACTGTTTTTTGAAATGTTTCTTAACTTTTACTTTTTTATGGCAGAAATCTATGTCTCATTTAAAATTGTTTAGCAATCTTTAGAAAATTTCCTTATTCTGTTGGAACCTTCAAAAATTCTGAATGAGTTTTTTCGAAATTTTCTCAATTTTAATTCATTTGTCACCTTCACGAGTTTAAAACTCTCTTAAAATATTTTTCTTAATGATTACAAATTCTTCTAAATTGTTCCGTTTGAAATCATGCAAAATTGAAAGAAGTACAAAAAAATCCTTTAAAATTTTGCCAGAAATCTGGGATAAACTTCCAATCTTTTGAAATCTTCCAAAGTTCTTAAAAACCTCCTTCGTTTCATGTTAAAATTTCTTAAAAATCTACATTATGTTCCAACTTTTTCAAATCTTTTCAAAGTTCAAACTATTTCAAAATCCTGAAAAATAATTAAAATTGCCTTTTAGAAGTATCTTTTTTATTATCAAGGATTAGTTTATTTTATCCTAAATAAATTTAACTATTCCATTGCTTGTTGAAAACTAATATGTTGCAATAAAAATTGATTTTTTCTGTTCAAATATTCATCTATTTGGTTTAAAATCCGTCTTTTCGGCAGAAAGTTAATCTTCTAGACTAGAATATTATCTTTGGTTGATATATAATTGGATTTGTTGTAGGTCCAGATAACTTCTTTGAACTAGTATTTTGAAACTAAATGCAACTTTTTCATTTGTAATCTTTTCCAATTGAAATATCAACTATTGCATGTTTTTCTTTAAATTAATGTTCTTTTTTTTATCATTTGATTGATTCAAAGCTCATATTTATCGTATATAATAAAACTGTTCTGGTAGAAAATTCAACTTTGTGGTTAGAACCAAATTATTCCATTGAAAACTTGACTGTTTGGTAGAAAATAAACTTTCTCGTAAACAATCATATGCTCGGTTAGAAAATTAACTGTCTTGCAGGAAATTCGTCTTTTTTCGGTTTGAAATCTAACATGCTAGTTCAAAATATATGCTCAACATTGGTCTAGTCAATTAAAAATGTTAAAATTTTGAATTGTTTGAATTTTGTGTGTATGTGGATTCTTTTTTTGTTTAAGTTTATGAAACCTCAGTCAAAAAGAAGAGAGAAAAAGATTTCTCCGTCGAAATATGATGTTATGAAGAAAGACAAAAAATGCGTTTTTGTTGATATATACTTCAAGGAAATTTTTATTACTTTTTCCTGCTGAGGTTTTTCATTTCCATAAACTTCACTCCCCAGAAAATTAAGGAAGAATGTTTTTTTAGTATACAGAAAAATGGAACATTTCGAAGTTTTTTGTCTTTTTTTGGAATTTGTTTGTAGTGCTACGGAAAAGCGTGTTGGTCCTCTTACCAATGAATCGGAAAATTTCAAGATTTTCTTGCCCATCCTACTTTGCAGACTACTAGCCGTGTCCCCAGGTTGCGGATGGATGAACCCTACCCTGCTAAAAAGGCCCATTAGGAATCCTCAAACCCCACTTAGACACCTGATAGGTGGCACATAGTCTGTCTGCCGTTTTAATAGGTGCTAATAGGCATTTTGAAGGTTTTCGTTTCAATTTGGCACGTACACAGTTTTGTAAGGCTCCTAATGACGAATCTCAAGTTTTCAGGGATTTTTGTAATAGCTTGTAATATGAACTTAAGTGGTAATCGGTACCTGAAATTCTGGTTTTGAAAATTCTCTAAGTGGTTCAAAGAGATTCCAATTAGGAAATCTTTACCGGAAATTGTACAAAGTCTAGAATAGTCTTTATAAAAGGTTATATTAAGTACTTACGTGGTAACAGAAACCAAAAATAAATTTGAAAAATCTGCCCGCTGCGCGAGCACATTCTCATCGCATGTCATCGTCAGATCTCGCACTCGATGATAATCTCACCTCGCGCTCCACGCTCGGCTATGAATTTACCTCGGGCTACGCGCTCGGCCTTTGTACCTCCCTACAGTTGTATAAAAAGTTTGTGAAATTCAAAAACGAAGTGTCGACTTCTTTAATTTGATGAGTGTGAATTCTCTTTTGTTAAAGCTTCTCCAGCTTTAACGAATACATTCTCATCGCGTGTCTCGTTGTGCGCACTCGATCAAAGATTGTCCAAAACGGTGGAGAAGTTTTGTTGCCTAATTTTTTTTACACGTTGTGTAGTTTTTCTAGAAATTAGGTACATTTTTTAATTTTATGTTTTACGATTGAAATAAAAACTATGCGTCCAATGGGAAAATTGATAACAAATCTACAGATATTTTTCGGGTTAAAAACTTTTCTCTATCAATCTTCTGTGTTAGCATTAGTCATTTTTTCAAAAATTTTATTATTTCATTTTTATAGTTATTTTTCCTGATTGAAATTAAAAATACATATCCTGTTGGAGAAGTTGATAACACATATAGAGATATTTTTTTGATAAAGAACTCGCGTCTATTTGATTTTTTCTAATCTTGTGTCAATTGTCCAAAAGTTCATTTTTGAAATTTTTTATATGCTTTTTTATAAATGAAGCAAAAACTACTTGTCCTTTCAGAAAGTTAATTTTACCAAATTTGTAGATCTTTTCTTGGTGCACAATTTTAGTTCATGTATATTTTCCCGTACCTCACATAGTTTGACCAAAAAATAAATCTTTCTATTTGTCATTATTTTTTGTGCGTAAAAAAGATGAATTTCTCTATCTTTTGAGAAAACTCGAAAAGTTGTAAAAATCATCCTGGAGGGCTCTCAAAAAGAAACATTTTTTTTTTCCTTTAAACTCTTTTTCATATCTTGCGTTCGTTGGCTAAAAATTCTCATTTTCGTTTATATTTTTGAATTTTGAAAATGCCACAACTCTGCCAATTTTGCTTTTATCAAAAAAAAATCATTGGGATAAATTGTTTCATTTTT
>WSXT02140987.1:0-10480 GCA_011762715.2 Neuroterus valhalla
AATACCGCGCCAGCATCAAATTGTATAGTTTGGTACTGGCGCGGTACCGTGCCAGTTGTAAATTTCCACTTGGGTTGAGGTGATACTAATTCCGTACACATCGGGCAAACTTGTGGGGCATTGCAGAGAGAAATGCCTCCACTCTATGAATGAAGATTCATCCAAGATGCTGTTACTTCTTCATGTCCTTCAAGAATTTCATTCATGACATCACAGCTGGTTGGAAAATGAGAAAAAAAAAGAACTGTAAACAGTGTCGTTCTACTGAAACTGCGACGAATTATGTATAAAACCTTGTTTGAATAGAGGAAATTTTTTATCTTGAACGTTTGGCTAGGGGAGCGGAAAACTACAAAAAAAAACTCCTGTCAGTACCCAGTTTATATTTGAAAAAGTTTCGAATTTTTTTGAAATAATATCCTCAGTTATGTAGGGTATTATGCATTCGTTTGGAAGAGTTGCTCTCGAATTGTATTTTCCGATGTATTTAGGAAGCCAACACAAGCAAAGTTTGAAATTTGAATCGAATTGGCGAAACCTGTATGGAAAATATAACTATTTAAATTGACACAGTTCTTCAGATGGCATCATGACTATAGTCACATACAAAAAACATCCTTTTACGTCATGCTAAACCTATCGCATTCTTGATTCTCAGTTGCTATAAAGGCTCACAGGAATATATTCTGTGAAACGCAATTCACTTGGGTAGATAGTACACTGCAAAGAAGGATGCCCCAAATAGACGTTCATTTCTGCCTATAAATGTTATTCCTACAGCTTGTCTCTTTCCGATATTATTATACTGCATTAAAGGGAAAGGTGCCTGATACGGGCTCCTCTCAGATTGTTGAAAAATTTTCGATCGTAAGTAACTCCAGTAGTAAAAACGATTGCTATGATTATAGTCTGTTATTTGTTTCATAAAGTTCTTATACATAAGGTTGAGTTCAGGCTGTGGTCACTCAAGGCTTTAGATCCGGCGACGTATAGCGACGGTGGAGCCATCTAACCAGCCCGCAGGTTTTTAAGATAAGATAAAAGATGCTTGAGATTAATTCTAGATTCTTTCTAGATGATCTAATTTAAAAACTTAATAAATTGAAAAAACCAATAGAAAAACAAATAGAAATACTTAAATAATTATTTGCATAATTATTTAAGTATTTCTATTTGTTTTTTCTATTGGTTTTTCCATGTTTAAAAATGTTTTGAGGAAAAAACAAAGACAATTCATGTATGGTTGAAGGCAGTTTTTATTTAAAACTTATGATCATTTTTACAAATATTATGATCTTAAATGAAAGTGTTGTGGACATTGTTGCTAAATTGTTTAATTGAAAAATGTTGAATTTATCAAATTTATGGAATAAAGTATGAAGGTTGGGTTACAAAAATTTTAATTTTAAAATAAGTTTTAACTAAAATTCTTTTGAACGTTCACAATTCGAGAATATGACCTCAGATTAAAATTTAAGAAATCAAACTAAAAACTTGTACAAATCATAACCTTTCAAATTTATCATGAAATTATGGAGTATTGAATAATTCTAAATAATTATCTTTCAATATTTTAAAATTGCAGATCAAAATTTCATGAAAAAAAAACAATTTCAAATTGGGAGAATGGATTCTCTAATAAAAATCGTTCAGAATTGAATCATTTAATATTAGAAATCCCAAATAGAGAGGTTTTCAAATCTATCAAAATTCAAGCTCTAAGTTTGACATTAGACATGAATTACGCTTTCAAAGTCTTCCAGTTCATAAATATATAAATATAATATCAATTCAAATATAAAGATTTCTAAATTTACCTCTAAATCATAGCATTTCGGAAAGTAACTTTATTCAAGAACGTTCAAGATTGTATAACCTCATACAAGGGAAGAGATTAAATCACATTACATTACAATCGAACAATTGGTTTGAATCAGAAATACTGGTGGTACTTTTCCCGGCGAGTTGATGGACAATTAAGAACTGAGCACCTTTGTTTATCACTTGATTTACTCATTTTCAGGAATTACTTGACAGCACAAACAAACACAAAACATTCAAATGCATATGGCGGTTGGCATTTAGTAAACAGCAAAGGAGTAAGAGAGATAGATTCAAGTTATGCCCCTGAGCGACGCGCAGGGGGGAAGACCGACAGCGCCATCTAACCAGCCCGCAAAACGGGATCAGAATCCTAAGCATCCACGGTTGCCTATACTAGTGACCACAGCCTGGGTAGACTGGTCCGAAACCGACCGGTGGTCCCATCCCGACCCCCATATGTTTCTCAATATACGTGCTGCCGCAGGATTCATCGGTGGTGGCTTTTGAAAGCTTTTATATTACTGACAATTCGGGGGTATGCCGTCATTCGCCTTTCGTCATGTAACCCATGTTTTTCGAGCATTTTAAGTTTTGACAGTCACGAAATTTATTTTGGAGCTGAAGGAAAATCGCGTTGCCGGTGTTTCTTCTTATTGTGAAAGATCCGAAACCGACCTCCACGATTTCGCACTCTTATGATTTTCCAGCGTGTCTGTGAATGTTAATTTTCGATTTGCTGACTTTCAACACATGTTTATTGCAGAAATGGGGCGAACATTTTACGTCGAGTCAGAAGATAACTCAGGAAGCGACTACAATCATTTTTTTCCTTCGAAAGAATTCGTTTCTGGATGGGGGGGGGGGGGTCTCAAGGTTGAAAATAATTCCAAAATGTAGACCCATTTTAAGTAATTCAGAGTAAAGCGAATCACACATTAAAACGTAAATCATTAGGTGACGATTAATCTATAATTTATTATAGTGCGATAAAAAGATAAAGTACGAATGAAAAAAAATGTCAAATTTCGGGATTCCAGGAGGGGCCCAGGCCCCCTCCCCCCCCTCCTGGATACGTGCTCGCATACGAATGTAGTACAGAATAGAAATACAAAATGATTCTACAATTGTTGTGATTCACTTCAAACATGAAAAATGAATTTGAAGTAGTAATTTCCTTTTGTTTTCTTTGAAATAAATAGGGGGTCGAAATGGGATCATAAGAGGGAGGGGGGGGGTCGGTTTCGGACCATGCTTTTTTCGATACAACCGAATTGCTTACTTTCATTGCAGCCACGTTATTTTCAACAATAACAACCAGAATACCATATTGGGTAGCTCAAAATGTAGGTAACCAATCATTTCAAAGCTTGCACGTGTCTTGCGAACGGAAAAATAATTAAAAACACTTTTCAAGCTGATTTTGCTCAAGGGAGTCGGTTTGGTACCACTCTACCCTACACTACCGTAGGAAATTATGAGATCGAATTACGCAAGCACTATCGAAAATCACTGCTGGCTTTGAACCACGATAACTCGGCGAAAAAAATGATAGAGCATTTTTTAGAGAACATTTGGAAAGCCTATAAAATTCCACGTCTATTGATTTGCAACAGATTTTGTTTCCATCTGATGAAGAGAATACAGCACGTGATAAGTTTTGAAAAAAAATTCTAGATTTTCTAAAATATTGTCCGTCCACTTCAACTTCTAGCATGACCTAGGAAAATTGCTGCGGAAATCTGAAAATTATGCACATAGAGCCTGGAATTTTATCTTTAATTTAAGCCAAATAAACTTGAAAAATCTTCATCGGTTCCCGAGATACGATTAGAAATGTTCAATCGTATCTGAGTCGAGTTTTAGTCGACGATCACGGTTCTTGGCCGGTCTGCTGCTCGCTTCCTTCGTTGAGGCAGGACCGAATAGGCCACGCACAGAGGTGGTGCTTGATTGCGGCTCTCTTGTACTTTTGATTCTGCTCTCATCAGTAATTTTTATTTCAAACTATTATGCATTTTTGAAATTATTCATTGTTTTCTTAATTACTAACAATTATTTTAATTCAGAATTATTAATAAAGATGTAGACATATTGAAGTTATAATAATATATGATAATAATTTCATTATTATTCACTTTCATTATTTTTGAGTCTTTCATTTAAATAATTTATTTAGAAATTAGATGCTGAATTCGTTTGAAAAATAGTTTATTCTCGTAATAATATATCTACATTTTTATAAATATTCTAGTTGATGAAAACTTTAAGAAATAAAAAACTTATTGATAATTTTTTTATTCCCTTATATGGGGATGATAGTGAATTGAAATAATTGTAAATAATTTAGAAAAACGATGGACAATTTAAAAAATTTACAATCATTTGAAATAAAAATTACTGATGAGTAGAATCAAAAGTATAAGAGAGCCCAATCAAGCATCACCTCTGTGCGTGGCCTATTCGGTCCTGCCTTAACGAAGGAAGCGAGCAGCAGACCGGCCTATAACCGTGATCGTCGACTAAAACTCAAATCAGATACAATTGAACATTTTTAAACGTATCTCGGGAACCGATGAAGATTTTTCAAGTTCCTAAGGCTTAAATTGAAGATGAAATTCCAGGCTTTATGTCATATGATTCTCAGATTTTCGCAATTATTTTCCTAGGTCATGCTAGAAGTTGAAGTCAACGTACAAAATTTTAGAAAATCTAGAATTTTTTTCCAAAACTTATCACGTGCTGTATTCTCTCCAGCAGATGATAACAAAATCTGTTTAAAATCACTAGACGTGGGATTTCATAGGCTACCCAGCGGTTTTTTTTAAAATGCTCTATCATTTTTTTTCGCCGAGTTATCATGGTTTGAAGCCAGCAGTGATTTTTGATAGTGCTTGCGTGAATCGATCACATAATTTCCGACGGTAGTGTAAATGTTTGAAAAGGTTAAAAGGCTCTAACTTCCATTCTGAAAAAGGATGTCAAATGACCCGTCTCAGAAACCTGTTTTCCCAAGACGCACAGTGGTCTGAAACGCCCAAAAAGTTGGTCAAAACCTCAACAAAAAAGAATTTTCTGAAGAGATTTTGAATGTAGTAGTCGGTAAACAAGGTTCCTCCGCATTTATTTCTCGAAAAGCAAATGGATATGTTGCCTAGGAAACGCATACTAGCGTCTGCAAGTCGCCCTTTTTACATCATGCCTCGTGCAACGTGCTCAGGCCCTCTCCACTTTGATAGAAAATGTGAAGAATTATGATTATTATTTTCAGCGTAGTGTAATGTGCGGCCAACTGTTGGCGCTAGGGGTCCACCCCCCTTGTACCTCACTCCGCTCACCCTCGAAATGCGCAGAACGGCCTCGCCGCCGTCGGTCAGGGCAGACATTTTTATTTCTAGTTTGTTGACATTTGTTGGATCACCTAACCTACACGAAACTCCGCGACTTGGGATATCGTTCGGTTCGCGCTATTTGTTTAAAAAGAATAAACCGGTTCCTCCTGTGCATTGACGTCGATGTGAGTGACAGACTGACAGTTCCTTATATTTTATCATTCATGCTTTCGAATCGTGATTTGTTTTGTACTGTGTATGCATTGTAAATATGTGACAAATTTTTTAATTGAATCTTAGAATCGAAGAAATGTGTAAGCTGATAGGAGAAAATTCATTGTGCTTCAAATACTACTAAAAATGTATTGGGAGTGACTGCTTATACTTTGTATATTTTTAAACATTCTCTTCCATTGGTTTATCAGATTTGCATTGCACTTGTTATGTGTAGGTTTTAAGGGTCACTGTTTCCAAATTTGAAGTCAGATTTTAGAACAACAAAATGGAGGACACAAAAGGGTGGAGACTTTTCGGAAAATGCGATTCGAAAAGACTCTATTTTTCGCAGATGAAATTTCCTACTTGAAGGTTTTTATGGTCGCTGATTTCTAATTTGAAGTCAAATTTTTCAGGAACAAAATGACGGCTACAAAATTGCCGTGACCCTAGAGAACGGGACAGCCTGACAGGCGAAGTAAATTTTCTGTAGGAATGGAATTGTCCTCTTAGCTTCAGTATACTCGAAAGGAAATATTCACGATGATAAAAGAAAAACTACAAGCTGACCTGGACGAACAGCTTCTGATTTTGGGAAGCAGAATTTGTTGTTATTGTTATTATTATAGTTATTCATTTAGTGTAAATTACAATAAGAAACAACAAAAGACTACAGTACGGTTTTGTAGCCACAATTTGATTTTGAAAATCTGACTTCAAATTTGAAATAAGAGATCCCGGAAACCCACTTATGCCAAGTTTCAGGCAAATCTGATTAAAATTTTGAAAGTGTCCACCATTTTGTAGCCGCTATCTTGTTTCTGCCATTTTGTAGCCACCATTCCGTTTTTGTAAAATCTGACTTCAAATTTGGAATCAGCGAAAGATTGAGTCTTCGGATTTGACTAACTTTTTGGGCGTTTCAGACCACTGTGACGGGCCCTTTTTAAAAACTATGGGATTAAAATCGTCTATAACTATAGTATTACCGTTTTCGAAAACCTTTCGGAAGAGATTAGAGAAAGTTACACGATTTATAGATTTCTCAATAGCATAAAAGAGTAGTGTTAAAAAAACGGGATAACTGCGACAGAAATGATAAAAACCCGTTTGTATGTAGAAAGAAAAATTGTAAAATTTATAACTTTGTTTAAAATTGTAGGAGTGGTAAACAGAGACTACTTTGTTGAAACGCGATAAGATAAAAAAAAGTGATTTTTTATACAAATTTTTACTCTATGAATTAGTTAGTGGGCATTTTCTGTTTATGGTTCACACAATCAAATTCCAACAAAAAATCAAATCAGAGTTCTTTATTACAAAAACTGTCCACAACTATCTATTGTCTATAGATATACAGTAATTTTTTATTGAAATCCTTCGATATTAAGATGGAAACTCAACACTTGGATTGCCATTCGAGGACACCAATAGCGCATAAAAAGAACCAACGACAACCAATTTGCAAGAGAGAATTATAAATAAAGATCAGATCGACATTTATTTACTACGAGTTAAGGTGTTTGTAAACGTACGTGTCATAAACATGTTAAGAATTCGTGACGAATAAAAAAAATCTTGTTTCCTGTGACCGTGCGTCAATACATTACAAACTACGGTGTAAATAAATGCAAAAAACGTGACCGTGGTTCGTCCTTAAAGGTAAATAAGAATTGCAAAAACGCGAAATATCGGTGACACGTCTCAATGGTTGGCCTGTTCAATGACTGTGTTAATCACCTTCAAAAATCTATTTTTAGTGAGAAACATTAAACAATTTCGTCTTCTTCTGATTAGTAATAGAAAAGATGAAAAATAGCTAAAGCACATATGCATATGTTGAATCGTTGCGTATATTGCTTATTGGCGCGGTACTGTAAAATTTTGCATCATAAACAAAAAAAGCGTTGAATTATTAGGAAAGATCTAGTACGGAGCATTATCGAATGATTTTCATATTATGCGTTCAAGACATCAATATCCAGCGCAGTTTTTGAACCTAGAGCTGGACCCGGATAGAAAAAATTTTGGTATGGGATCAATACGGATAAAAGCTGAAATATATCTATGAAGTATAATCGAAGTAAAGCTGAAAAGTTAAGGCTTAGGTATAAATGAAGTATGGCCTATCAAGTAGTATATTCCATACTTCAGGTATTCTATTTCAACAAACTTTATATGTGACGCGCTTCGAAGAAAGGGACCTAAGAGCGAAAACGCTGATTTTAGAGGAAAAGGGTCTTACCCTCTAAATTGCAATAGCTTGAAAAATATTCGACAAAATTTTTTTCTGTTTACGAATAATTATAAAGCAACCCTTAATTAATATAAAACGACCATAATCCTGAAATCGATTTTTTTGCCTTTAAGTACCTTTCGTCGGAGCGCGTCACATACATGAGATTGTCTCATTTGCAATACATCTTTCATGATTCGAAAAATGAGTTATTATTACCATTCTTATGATTTTTACCCCGGGCGGAAGAGGAAAAATACTAGCAAGCATAAACATGCACTACGAACTGATTATTTTAGCTGTGAGTGGGAGTGTCCAATTACACAGCTAGAAATAACTCTTCGCGAATCGATGTCAATGCGCTACATTGAGCGTGAAAAATAAATGCTCGCGCGTCACGTACATAGTTTAGTTCATGAGTCGCACATTGTTGTTACAATGAGCAAATGAGAAGTTTTCAGGGGTCGTTCAATGACCCATTAGAATTCATCATTAATGGATACTAGAGATTTTTTTATGAAGTTTAACAAAATTTCAAATCCGTTGGATAAAAAAAATTTTGAAAAAAAATATAGATGTGTGAGACTTATTCGTACTATTTAAATGCATTATTTTAGTGATAAGGTTTAATTAGTAACAAATTAACAAATTACACCTCAATCACCACCCTGAACTGCAAAAAATGATTGGACTACTTCAATTAGAGGCACTAATCAAGCAGATAGAGTCTACAACTTAGTTAGCAAATATTTAAATATTACCTCTAACCCGCGTAGAAATTGCCCTAATAGTCCCTATAATGATTGGGGCTTTCTTCAGGGCTCCAACAGCTTCCCTTATGAGGGAGGCCTTTATAGGGACCTATTGTGGTCTAAACAAGGCAACCCTTCCAAATAAATTACTGCCATAATAAGTCCCCGATTAAGGCCCTGGAAACAATAGCTTTTGGCTCTATTTAAATTACATGATAAAAAAATATATTTATTTTGCAGTACGGAAAGAATAATTTGAAAGTTTGGCATATTAACATTTCAGATTTGTAAATTTTGATCGAATTTCTACGTTGATAAATGTGAGGGATGAAATGCTCGATTTATGACGGACCTAAACTTTTTCATTATAAGTTTATATCTGTTGACGCTCTGTGTTGACTATGTACTACAAACAAAATTTTGACACAAGTGCGGAAATTCTTGGAGAATTTAAGCGAACGTTGAAATTAATAGTGAATTATTGCTCTCTTTATATTGATAACGGCAAGTACTTGGAATATATAAACCTCT
Source organism: Neuroterus valhalla (assembly GCA_011762715.2). NCBI lineage: Eukaryota > Metazoa > Arthropoda > Insecta > Hymenoptera > Cynipidae > Neuroterus > Neuroterus valhalla. Next base: position 8,889 of record WSXT02140987.1, read on the forward strand.
TAACAGATAAGCAAAAAATAAATATATTTAAGTCAAGCTCTGCAAAAACTTGTGAAATTAACTACTAAAAAATCGATTGCCATTATTATATAAAAACTAATTGCCATTAATATTTGAAAAATGAATAAATATAAGAAGGAAAAGGTATAAGCTACACAAATCTTGGAAGAGACAGATTTAAATTGCGCGCGAATAGCCGCTGATCACGTGGACAAAAAACGATATCTTTTCTTGAGAGGAAACCCTATGACTAAATTCGTAGCTTTACCTAGAGTGGAAACTCGATGACGAATTTTATTGCATGAGCCATATGTGCAAGGCTGGGTATAAGTATGGGCTATCCCAGCCCTATCCGACTCTAAACAAGATGGCTGGGCAATTTCGCTATAAATTTCTTTTGCAAGTTTTTGCCGCATGGTGGCGCTCCGCGCACGTGGCCCTTCCTTGGCATGAAATCGGATGGGAAAGATATTTCAAAAATGTAACATTAAAGCATTTCATGAGCTTGAAGATGGTTTATTTCCAAAAACAGTTATTTTTGTTAGAAAAACCATTTCTAGGGAGTTAGTTAGATGTATAAGATTATGGATTGGAATAAATTGTGAAATAACTATTTCCTAATAATGTACACAAGTTTCAGAAAGAAGTGAGATTTAATTCTTTTTATCATCGAATAATGACTATTGAAAAAACATTTACTGAATGGGCGAAATAAATAAATATATTATGCGTAAAAAAAAAACATTTTTGTATCTCCCCCGGAAAACTGATAACGATATATATTTTCTTTTCTATAACATAAATTTTTAATTGATTACATGAAATATCGTGTATCCTCTTCCTCCTCTTTTTATGCTTTCGTCTGTTTTTTGTAATTTTAAAATCGCAATGCACTAACATAATAAGTTTAGTGTTATTGTTTTGTGATTCTAGAGAAGAAGTAATGAGAAACACGAAAAAAAAAACAAAGAGAAGGCGAGTAATTTGGAGGATGCCTTCTCATTTATTTTTACTTTTTTCATTTGAATTTCAATAGGGACATTACAGAGTTCTAGTCCGAATTTGGTTATTGGATTCTCTGTTTTACTTTCAATTTTTAGGAGTTGTAGATATTAATGTGTACTTCTTCGCTTTTCGAATTGAATTTTACAGTTTGAAACTTTCTACTAATTTTTTGCAGGAGAATATTATACAGGAAAATTTGTGCATCTGTTTGAGAGTTAATCAAAAATTGAGTTATTATTGTAAAATTAAACATCCTATATGAAAGATACTGTATAATATTGCCTTTTTGGCTATTCTCCATAATATGTTCAATTTTTCAAATTCATTTTCCAGGGAATAAAATGTAAAAGAATGGATGTGAAATTCTTATTTCATCGGTTCCTTGAATATTTATTTGATTATGTACATTAAAAACCAATTCTGAATTGTAAAATCTCATTCAATAAATAACAAAACTTTCTGACAGTCACTGCCGGTGAATGACAGAAATATATTATTTATAGGTTAGAATTCATACTTGAAAATTGGAGCAGAATGAAAATTGGTATTTGTATCTCTACACGCATTAAAAAAAAATTTGAATTAAG
>WSXT02140998.1:0-10480 GCA_011762715.2 Neuroterus valhalla
TGAAAAACTACAAGTAAAGTCGGGAAGGCGCGTTACATAGGGGGCGGGGGGGGGGGGGGGGTATGAATGTGTATGGAATTGCTTTACGCAATACTTGAACGGCCCCTAAGCTTTCGCGACATTGAGACCAACTGCGGAAACAAGGCTTCTCTTGAGAGACGATTGGCTATTCCAGGACAGGGAAAAATATAAACATTCAGGTTCCTCTCAGGCCTCATGATCTGGCTGAAATGGATGCTCCCCTTCGTGAGGACCTCTCAGAGGATTCCGGCTTCTGGGCCATCACTTGTTCATTTTATGATGCAGCGAGAGCTTTGGCTGATTCAAATCGAAGGTCTAAGCCAACGATTGATGAAAAGACGAAAAAGCGCTTGCATCAACTAAACAAGAAGATTTGTTGCGCAAGACAAAATGCGTGTTGTATGCAGTGTGTGATCAAGTAGCACATTATTGACGAAATACGAGTACTATCTGACGCAAGGAGGAGAAACAAAAAGCGGGATGGATGGGTCAAGGAGAATCAAAAGTTTCTCGCTGACCCATCGCGCCTTTTCAGCGATCCTCCTGTTTTTCTCAAAAAGCAACAAAAATCCGAAGAAGTTGAGACATTTTGGAAGGAGATTTACGAAGTTAAACATCTATTGAATGAAGGCACCAAGAACATCATACGTTTCAAGAAGCTGTGCAATAACCTCATTATATCCGAGAGAGAATGCCCACCAATCCCTTCTGAGGACGTAAAGAAAGTATTAAGGGGCACGAAAAACTTCTCCGCTGCTGGTCGAGATTGTATTGAGAACTTTTGGTGGAGGAAGTTAACTTCTACACATCAACATCTGGCCCGCATCTTTACCTCATATTTAAAGTCAGAGATCCCTATTCCGCAGTGGCTGGTATTAGGACGAAATGTACTCCTACCGAAGAAAGGCAACTTGTTCAACTGAAGGAACTACAGGTCAATAACTTGTCTAAGCATGGTTTATTAGATCTTTTCATATATCCTGAATGACAGGATTGTTCGAATATTCGGACGTGTATGGAGTAAGATTTACGAACAACGAAGATCAAGAAAAGGCGCAGCAGGCTGTTGGGCAAACCTGCTGATCGACAGGAGGGTCTGCAAAGACGCTGCAAACCACAAACGCAATCTATCGATGTCTTAGATTGATTACCAGAAAGCTTTTGATTCAACTTGCCATAGACCTATCATCTGTCAGTTGAAAAGCTTGGAAGTTCATTCACAAATATAGTAGGATGCATAGGAAGATTAATACCCCTTTGGAAGACCAGATTTACTATCACTTCTGTAAAACATCGTGTGACTTCCAACAGTGTCACTTTACAGAGAGGTGTCTTTCAGGGTGGCGCAGTGAGCCCTCTCCTCTTCTGCATCAAACTATACCACTATACCACTGTGGCGGAACTAATATTCGTGAGCATAAGGCCACTCATATATTTTATATGGATGAATTAAATATCTATGCTTCTGGAAAAGAACATCTTCAAGATACTCTTAGTATCGTCGGGAGGTACACACGAGTAATTGGTATAGACTTTGGATTGGATAAGTGTGCCAAGATTCATCTGAAACGTGGGAGAATAGCAGGTATAGACACAGATATAGGCACAGGTCCTTGAAACGTATGATGTTCTTGGTGCCTTCATTCAATGGATGTTTAACTTCGTAAATCCCCTTCCAAAATGTCTCGACCTCTTCGGACTTTGGTGGTTTCCGACAAAAACAGGAGGATCACTGAAAAGGTGCGATGGGTCAGCGAGAAACTTTTGATTCTCCCTGACGCATTCCTCCGTCTTTTTAATTCTCCTCTTCGCGTCAGATAGTACTCGTATTTGCCAACAATGATAAGTCCTGGTCACATGAGTCAATGATTGCTTTTCTCAAATCACCTGGACTCAATTCAGGAACCGAGAGATTTATTTTCGCGTGTCAGGACGGTGTGAATACCACCTTAGCATACCGTAGAACCATATTACGTCAAGAGGTTTCCACCGATAAATGCAGGGCGTGTCTTAGACTCCCTGAACACATATGGCATATACTATCCAATTGTCCTATTCATGCAGGAACGGAGTATGCGTACAGACACAACACTGCCGTGAGAGTGTTTTACCACCATCTTCGTCGCTCTTTTGGCGTTGGCCGCGACCCTGCCCCGCTGAACGCTCCAAGGGGAATAGAGTCTATTGTTGAGAACGAGGAGTGCCGAATCTACTGGAACTACGATTTCTCGACAATAGCTCCTATCCAACGCACAAGACCCGATATCGTGTTCCTTGACAAATGTGACCAAACCGTGTTTGCGAGCGGATTCTCGACCCCGGCACTTGCGGGATGGATGCAAAGAGCAGTCATATATGGGTCGCTCCGTGTCCTTAAGACACATGAGGGTTTCGTCGGTCCTTCATTGTGATTTTGTCGTGCATGTAGTCACTCATCTCGCGGTCGTAAGACGTGGCCATAGGTGTATTTTACCGCGGTTTAACTGGGAGCTTGTGTTATTTTTCCCGAATGACAAATGCTCCCAGTTGAACCCTGCTGTACAATAAACAAACTCACACCGTCATCTGTTATAAACTGATGGAACTTACAAGTAATTGTGACTCTTTGTTCTATAATAAATATTTGATTTGAAATAAAAAATATTGAGGTCATTAGTCGAGATAAAAACCATCGTAGCCATTAGGTTAGGCCAAATCACACGCAATATACAAAATTTTATCAACATCGGTTAAGCGGTTTCGGAGTTTAATGGCGACAAACATCGTGACTCAAGACTTTTATGCATGTAGATAAAATACTTATACTGAAGTTCGACTCATCCTGGCTAGGCTTGTCTTCGGGGCCAAAGTCAATAATAATATGGCACATAATGTAACTTATTTTCTCATCATTCTTAACGTACATGCGTATGTCACGAGGTTCTCATATTCCCTCGTATTCGCGTTGTGTTACCTTGAATTCCGCAACATCAGCGATGGCATATCATTCATTTCGCACAGGCGGGTGGCACTTCTATAAAGGCCTGATAAATATATTTGACGTGAATCGGACCAGAGCCGCGTCGCGGCGCTGGCTGTACTTTTGGGCCGATCATTATTCTATAGCATAGGGAAAATTCAAATTTGATTTATTTCAATAGTGAAAACCCGTTTCTTTTTAATAATATTTATCTTGAGACATTTTTTTGTTATATTTCAAAAATCCAAACAATTGAAAGGTGCTAATAAAAAAGGGAAGAAAAATTATTTCCATGCCTATATGTATACGAATAAGCTTGTCACAGAATGCGTAAAATAATTCTAGAAACATTCATATTGATAATTGAAATTAGACTCTAATTCAACTGAATTATCAAAGTTTATATTTCTTCTGAAATTCAGACAATAGTTCATTTTGCTTCGTTATGATAAACCTGTAAAAAATTAAGACATCTATGAAAATTGATTATGCTATAAAAATATGTCGAATACTTTAAAAAATTTATATTATAATGAATAAGATTTATTTATTTACTTTTATTTGAATATCATAAAGCTGGAGATTTAGAAACTGTATTTGTACACAATATTTAAACAGTAATCAATAGAATATTATCATAAAAACATAATTATTTATGTATTTCATTTATGAATTTTAAACTAAATTGATAAATACTTGACGGAAAAATCTACATTTCCAACCATGAAGGTGTATTTAAAAAAAAAGAATAATTTCCAAGTAGAAAGATTAATTTTCTACCAAAAAATACAAAGTTTCAACAAAATAGTTGAATTTTGAACTGAAAAAAATAATTGTGTTCATTCGAAAAAAAGGAACAGTAACATTTTTAGTTGAAAACCCCAATTTCAAACCAAACGTAAGAGTTTTTAACTAAAACAAAGAATCTTCAACGAAAAGAGTTGAATTTTTCAAACAGATGAATCAATTTTCTCTGAAAAAGATAAATTGTCAACCAAAATTTGAATACTCAAATTTTATATTGAATGGAAATTATGTAAATTGAATTTTGGCCGCAATCCGTGACCAAAATGTCTTATAAAAATATTAGTAAATTACTAACAAACATTGAAATTTGATTAGAAATTTGCAACAAAATTGATTCAATTTTATTTACATTCCAAAGCATCAAAGGCAGAGCTGATTCACACAGCCTTACTAATGAGACTAGTAAGTTAGCCCACGATGAACGTTTAACAGATCGTATTATTTGAAACAATTATTGTTTATGAGAAATTATTCATTAAAACTGAAAATTAGAGATCCTTATGCCCACATGAAAAATTTCTCATTCACAATTTATACTTTGGTTAGAATAAAAACGATGTCTCTCAAGAAATACCTCCGAAGATATTATTTCACATTATTGGGTACCGCCATATGTAACAGCCTGGCACCATATATTAATTTGAAAGTGGAATTCTTGAGCAATGAATTTCTCTTTTTTGAATGTGATTTTCAATGAAAAAATTTCTACTGAAGATAGTAATGTTATCATGAAAAAATGAGATTGCCCATAAAAAATTCGTAAAATGAAGAGTTTGAAGAAAGTCCTTGCTCATGGTGCATTAAAAAGTATTTGTGATATTATGTTCTAGTAGAGGTTATGTTAGGTTTTCCAGTTCAAAACTGGTCAAGCAACTCAGCAACTTGTATTTCCTGAAAAAATGTTCAAACAAATATTCAGGACGACTCAAAAAACATAAATATATTCTTTTAACCTCCCATAACCTATAAGCCCCAAATCTTATAGCACGCATTATTCCAAATTCAAAATGATGAGTAATAAGAAGGAATATGAGATACCCACTTAAAACGATCATTCGAAAAATCCTTTCGAGTTTGCATCACGGAAAAATGAGAGGAATCGCTGAAATTGTTGAAACATTTTTTTGTATTCCGAGAAATGGCCCATCACTAGGGTTGCCAAGTGACCGGTTTTTGGCCGGCTCGGCCGGTTTTTCGGGTGTAAAGCCGGTGGCCGGTCAATAAGTAGAAAATAAGGCGAAAAGCCGGTTTCCTGGGGTTGAAAGCAGTTTTACTCAGCTAACTTGTAACTTTCGTCAGTTTTCACAAAAAATCCCTGTTTCTAAACAGCTTTACCAACAGTGTCTCTTACAGAGTCAGTTAAGCCTTTATTTCGTGAATAAACTGGAGTCACAAAAAAAAAAAATCTGCCCGTTGCGCGGGCACATTCCCATGGAGCGCTGCGCGCGCGGCTCTCTTCGCTCGCGATTTTCAGCGCCCACGGCGCGCGTCATTTAGATCTCTCGCTTCGCACTCGATAATGCATTCACCTCGGGCTACGCGCTCTGTTTGTTCTTCACCTCGCGCTCGGCTTCATACGTGCTTGATTCAGTTTACAGTGTAGTACATACACAGAGTTGCAAATATTACAAGACTGCTGAAAACCTCTACTTCTATGAAGATTATTGAAGTTTTTTTTCATTTTTGATGAAATTTTTTTTTTTGCATTATGTTTACTCGAGGCTCGACTGGCCTTGAGGAATACATTCGCATTAAAATACTTGATATTTAGGTCTCGCATAGGTTGGCTAGCAACTTGAATTTTTCATTGTTCAAAGAGGGTTGTCACGATTAAAAAAAAAATCTGCCCACTGCGCGGGCACATCCTCATGGCGCGCTGCGCGCGCGGCTCACAAGTTTGAGCGCGCCTTGGGCGCGCGTCATTCGGGTCTCGCGCTTGATAATGTATTTACCTCGCGCTACGCGCTCGGTTTTTTTCACACCTCGCGCTTCGCGCTTGGTTTCATACGTGTTTAATTCAGTTTACAGTGTAATGCATACACAGAATTACAAATATTGCAAAACTGCTGAAAACCTCCACTTCTATGAAGATTTTTTTTCCATTTTCAATAAAAAATTTCTATATTAAGTTTACTACTCAAGGCTCTACTACAATACTCGCCACTGATATTTACATCTCGCATAGTTTGGCTAGCAACTTGAATTTTTCATTGTTCAGGAAGCGTTTTCACGATTAAAAAATATATATGTACGTTGTATTGGGAAAAATTTCATGTGAAACTTGTGAAACTTTTTTAGAGAAAAAATCAACAATGAATTTGTAGAATTTTTAAGGTAAACAATTTTTGTTTCTTTCAATTTTTTCATATCTCGCATAGTGTTGCTCAAGAATGGAACCTTTCATTTTTGGTAACATTTTTCTCGATTAAAAAAAAAACTATGCATCTGATGAAAACATATGGTGTATATAAAATTTATAGGTCTTTTTAAAATAAATGATTTTTCATCTTAACATTTTTTCGCACCTTGCATAGTTTGAGCGGAAACATGCATTTCTAATTTTTTAAAAAGCGACTCTGATGGATAAAACAAGAACCATTGGTCAAAAATGTCTGGTTAACGAACTCGTCCTCTCTTTCGCGGCCTTGAAAGTTTGTGCCAAAGCACAATCCAATGTGATCATTTTTTCGGAAGTTATCGAGTACACAGATTAGTTTTCATTATTTTTTGTGCAATAAAAAATGGAATTTTCGATTTTTTGAGAAAATTCATAAAGCCGTATTCACGATCTTGTATTAGGGCCCTCAAGGAGAAACATTTTTGCTCTCTGACTTTATTTTCAATCTTACGTTATTCGGCTAGAAATTCTCAAATCCTTTTATATTTTTGGATTTTGAAAATGCCAAGACTGACAATTTTGTTCTTATAAAAAAAATCATAAGGATATATTGTTTCATTTTTCACATACTACAAGAAACCGTACTTAGAATTTTTAATTCTTGGAAAAAAAATTCGAAAATTCTTTCAAAATGCTCCCCCTCTTCTATTTTTGATCCAAAACAGCTGGGTAACGAACTCGACTTGCATTTTTGGTCCCTCGAAATGTGTGCCAAAGCAGGATCGAACATGATGATTCTTTCGAAAGTTGTCGAGTTAAAAGATTATTTTTCATTATTTTTCGTGCGATAAAAAATGGAATTTCCGATTCTTTGAGGAAATTCAAAAAGTCGTATTCACGATCTTGTAGGGCTTTCAAGAAGAAACATTTTTACTCCCTGACTTTATTTTCAATCTTACGTTATTTGGCTAAAATTTCTCATTTTCTTTTATATTTTTGGATTTTGAAAATGCCATAACTCTGCCAATTTTGCTTTTATCAAAAAAGTCATTAAAATAAAATAAATTAAAATAAAACCTACTACAAGAAACTGTACTTAGAATTTTTGAGTCTTGGAAATAAAAATAAAAAAAAAAATGTTCAACGAATTGTAATTGTTATATACATTTAAAATTTTGAAATCGATTTCGAACTAGTTTGAGTCCATGAATTAGGTTCTCAGTATTTTTATCGTATTCTACGTCAAATTTTCGATCGAAAACGATTTATTTCAAAATGGTAAAATTATTATCACTATCAGAAAAAATTTATTGGTTCTAGCGGTTTCGAGCGCGGTACCTCACACCGGCGCGCGTATCACATCGCACGTCTGATTTTCATCTTCGATATCGTATTTCTCTTAGCTATGAATGATCAGTATATATTTTCAATTAAATGATCTTATTTCTTAGACAAGATAACTTTATTGAAAATTCATGAAACAAATAAACAACAAGAAGGAGAGGAAAAACATCATTATTGAAAATTTAGATTACTTTATTAGGATTATTATAGAGATTTCTTTATCAAGAGAGACGAGTTTGTTAGAACACAATTTTAATTTCGAACTGAAAGTCTATTCATTAGGAAGAATTTATAAAGTATTACATTTTTGTGAGAAAAGAGACGAATTTTCTAGAAGGTAGTTGAATTCTCAACCTAGAAAGGTAAATCCTAAAGACCTGAAGGACAACTTATATCCAAAATCATGGAATGTTTACGAAACAGTATTGAATGCTCAACAAAAGAGGCAATTATAATAAATCCAATCCAATCCAAATGGACAATCGTCTGGTAGAAGATTTATATTTCAACGTTAAAAACTAACTTTTTCGCTGCGGATTTAACTGTACAGGTTGGAAATCCAACCACCGTCTAGAAGCTTCAATTACCTTCTAGCAAGTTCGTCTTTTTTCTTGAGCAAAATTTATTACTTTAAAAGTTTGTTTTCTAGGATAGACGATTTGTCCATTTGGATTGGATTAGTTTTTTTTATAATAACTTTTTTTTGGTAATAATTCAATGCTGTTTTGTAAATATTTCATCCTTTCGGACTTAATTTGTCCTTCTGAATCAGGAATATTCATCGTCTCTGGTAGAAAATTTATATTTTAACGTTAAAAATTACCTTTTTTTGTTGAGCGTTCAACTTTTCAGGTTGAAAATGCAACCATACTCTAGAAGCTTTGAGAACCTTCTAGAAAATTCGTCTTTTTTGTTGAAAAAAATTTATTATCTTCAAAATTCGTCTTCTTGGATAGAAGATTTGTCCATTTTGATCGGATCAGTTTTTTTATAATTGCCTTTTTTGTTAATCATTCAATACTGTTTTGTAAATACTTCATGATTTTGGATTGAAGTTTTCCTTCTGGATTGGAAATGTTCATCTCTTCTGGTAGAAAATTTAAATTTCAAGATTGGAAATTAGCTTTTTTGTTCAGGGTTTACCTTTCTAGGTTAAGAATTCAACTACCTTCTAGAAACTTTAAGTACCTTCTAGAAAATGCAACTTTTCTCTTCCAAAAATGTAATATTTCATAAATTCGTCTTTATTGATAGAAGATCAGTTTGATATTCCAACGGTATTCGAACCAACTCGTCTCCCTTGATTAGGAAATCTATATAAAAATCCTAATAATCCTAATAAAGTAATCTACATTTTCAACAATGATGTTTTTCTTTTCCTTCTTATCATTGACGTATTTCTTGAATGTTCAATAAAGTTATCTTCTCTAAGAAATGAGATCATTTATTTGAAAATATATAATAATCTTTCATATTTATTTATTTATACTTTTCGTCAAATAATCTTTTCTATTCGAGAAGCTGTGCAACAAACTATCAGTGTAAATGATCTTCAAGCTAATTTTTTCAGTTTTTGCTGAAGTTCTTCAATTATAATATTCTCGATATAAAAAATTTGTTTACCCATAAAAGCACCAACGTTCTGCATTGTGACATACGTTGAAACATGCTTGGATATCAAACAGGTACCCGCAAGAAGAAATTGATGGTACCATAAGAAGAAGATACTGGTACCGGTAATTTTTTTTCATCAGTTTTTTTACAATCATTTTGTGCAAAAATATTCCCCCTCATCTCAACTCTTTTAGAATCTATTATAAAAATGAAGATTTTAACCCAACTACTGATAGTTCCTGGGAAAATCGATGAAACATGAATTTTGTTAATTTAGATGGTGAATATTTGCAAAAAAAGTTTCTGTATTTCCTTCGTTACGGAATTACTCCATACACGGTGTAACTTTATAGCTATAAAAATGTACATGTGAATAATGCAAACCTTCTATTTATCAGAGAAAGAATGCAGATGACATTATTTAAAATGCGATGTTTCGAGACTACAACCAATTTTCCTTGATAATTCTCGATGGTCGTCAGTTTGATATTTTTTTTATTTCATGCTCTAGAGTTCTGTAAATATTTCTAAAAAAGTTGCGTATAAAATAATACTCCATCTCTCTATAAAATATATGCAAAATTAAATATTTCTTTTATTAGATATTAGTATATCATCACACTTTATACGAGGTTTGGAAAATTGAAAAGACACTATAAACTTGTTTTCCAAAACATTCTAATGCCTACAATAGTCGTGGGTGTATTGATCCTCGAGTTTCAGGAAATAAAGCTCTGTATTTGTTTTGAACACAATTAGGTGAACAATTAAATTGGAGCAAATTTTTGCAAACTAAATATTACTTTCCGATTACTGCCTCATTGTTTTAGAAATTTCAATTATTTCAACATGCAAAGTTTGAAACTATGAAAAATTAGTAAAATAATTAAGGGAATGAAACAGAATCCACTCAAATATAAAAACCTTGATTTTCTATAATTGGAAATCACATAATAGTTTTTGAAATGAAGAAAATTTGTGGATTCAAATTTTTAAATGTCGAGAATGAGACAGTCTTGAATCCTATATCTTCAGTTCACCCATTAAATTATGATGCTTATTATACTCCATTTATATAGACTTTATTCGAAATAGATTGTATTACCAAACTTATGCAGAACTGATATTGAAAAAGTTTTAAAGAATGGCAATTTTTTTGATGCAATGGAATCTAAAAATTGACAAATCTTCGAATTGAATTGAATCCAAATTGAATACCTTCAACTTTCGATCATGAAAATGCGTATGAATTGCTATTTTTCCATTCAGATTCAAGAAACAATGGGTGCAACTCTTCTCTGATAAGAGTTGTTTCCTTCGAATTGCCAGAAAATTATTGCATTCCTGTATACTATATCGTGTTGGTTTAGGATTTCTTGAATCTGGCTCTTTCAAAT
>WSXT02141009.1:0-10480 GCA_011762715.2 Neuroterus valhalla
TGCTCCCGGTGTGACAGAGGGCGCGAGTGTAGTTCGGTCAATGCTTAAAATTAGACTTTCTGCCCTACAATCGATGCCGGAGAAACGTACTTTCGACCGAGGTATGGAGAAAAAGTTTATAATAAACCATCCCATTCCCTCTAAGCACTTTCACAATTTCTCCCTCCCCCATTCAGTACCTTGTCTTTGGATTTTCTTCTTCGCTCTTCTCCCCATTCCCTCCTCCTTTATCTCCTGTTCTTGCATTGAAAGCTCCTCCTATTACAAGTCTGATCCCCTCTTCATTTTCTTCCATCAGACCTCTTATCTCCTTAGATTTCTCCTGTATATCCCCGTTCACATATACTTCCACTATCTTTCATCTCTCTCCTCCCATCTTTATCTCTTCTACCCAAAATCCATCAATTTCCTCCTTTATTACTCTCATATCCTTCCCTGCTAGATATTCCTTCCTTATTTGCATCACCATTCCTCCCATTGATCTGCCTTTTCTGTTTCTCCTCTTTGCATTTTGAATATGCCAACTGTATCGTTTTGGGAACCTGTTCCTTACACTTTCCCATCCTTTTTCATCTAGCCACGTTTCCATCATCACTACCACCTCCCACTGTTCCAAATCTCTCATATATTCTCTATCTTTTCTCTCAAATCCTGCTACATTCCATAAACATATTTTCTATTCACCCCTCTCTTCCTTTTTCTTTCTGCTTTCTACTATTTCTTATTCCCCCGCTCCCCTTCCCTTCCTTTCACTTCCAGTCCCCCGACACCACACTTTTTACTAACTGTTCCGCCTCTTCATCCCAATCCCACCAAATATCTCATATTGTTATTTTCCCATATTTAACCCACGTTTCCTCTCCGTTTCTCTTCTCCTCTTTCGCTGTTTTCCTTAACTTATACTGCATATTCCTTTGTTCCCGCGTCCACTCATCTTCTATTCTCTGTTCACTTCCATATAATTTCCTTCTCTTCAACATAACCTCCCTCTCATCTTCCCTATTCTTTAATTTCACTAGCGCCATTTTGTCCCTTCTTCCATCATCCCTTCCTATACTTTTCACTTCTTCTACACTCTTTTCTATTCTCTTTTCTATTTTTCTCAACCTCTCCTTATTCCCCTCCCCTCAACTTTCTGTATTGCGCTTTGTTTTTTTTAACCTACTTTCTAAATCATCTACTCTTTTCTTTGGCTCCTCCTGCTTCTCTAGTTGTTCCTATAGGCTCTGCATACTTTTCTCCAAGTTTTCGCTCACTTTCTCCCATTTTTCCACTTCTCTCCTAAGTTCTGACATTTCCCGTCTTATCTCCTGTTTCACATTTCTTTCCCCCGTTTCTCCTGTCTCTTTTCTTGCATTTCCATTACCTCTACCATCATTTTACGTATTTCTTTTAAATTTTGGTCTTTTGACGCCCCTCCAGCCTTATTTCTACTATCGTCAATCCTCTCACTACTACTACTTTGTTCCCCGGTGGTGGCTCTTGACTTCTCCCTTTCTAATGTTCTCCTATATTTCCCCCTCGCCTTCCTTGCTTTTTGCTCTCTTTTTCAAAAACCTCACCTTTGGAGTCCCTTTATTCCTTGCTTTCACTTATCACGTCACCCAACAAACAGATTGAAATCTCCCCGCCTTTGACCTCACCGTCTCTAGCGCCCAAAATCCGTACCTACGCCACAGACTGTGACGTCACTCCAAACTAAATTCAGTATCTCAACAAAATCTTTGATCTCAATAACACAAATCTGTCTCAATCGTGAAATATATCCATATCCCAACTCTACCCTTTCACACACCATTCACCCTCTCACTCACAAACCCCCTGAACACACCTTTTACATCCACCCACCTCAATTTCGACCAAAATCCAACAAAAACTCTTCCCCCCTGGCAAATAGGTGGGGAGAAAAGAGATGGACAAGAATAGCAAGATTTAGATTGGAGAGAGAGGTCAGGGAAGGGATGTATTAGAAAGAAAAGAAAAAAGAAAGTGCAGAATATGAGAACGGGAAGAAGAAACATGGGTGCATGAGAGGAATATAAGGTAAAGGAAGCTGACAAGAACTTGGGAAGGACTCTGGGGGTGGGAGGGCAAGGGGTGGGCGGTGTGAATGAGGGAATTGGTGGAAGCTAGAGGAGCGAATAAGATACAATGAAAAAATGATTGTGTAAAGGAAAAGGTTCAGGTGGAATAGAAGTGAAAGAAAAAGTAAATGGAAGTCACACAGGAAGATAAGGTAGATAAAATTGTAAAGTAATAATAAGTATAAGTAGAATCAGGTAGAATAAGATGAGGGTGCGCTCTTTTTCTCTCTCTATCTCGTACGCTAAAAACGCTCTAACACTCCATCACTCGTCGTTCACTCGCTTGGTCGCTCGTCTATTAGGAAGTAAGATAGGCTAAGAGAAAAAAAGAAAATTGTTGAAAATCTTTGTATGTGAAGGAACTTGGTGAAGAGAATTCCCCAAAAAAAAGAATTTGGACTTGGAACAGGAGATTTTTAAAGAGAATCATGGTTCTCATTGGAATAGGATATTTTCCAAAATAATAACAATTTCAACTTCGATCAGAGAATTCCCCAAATGAATTACAATTTTTACTTGAAAAGAGGAATTTTAGCGGGAAAAATTGATTTTTATTTGTAACTTGGAAATTTTTGAAAAGAATGATGATTTTGATCTGCTACAGTGAATTTTTGTAGAGCAGGAAATTTTCCAAGAGAATCGAATTCAAAATAAATTATAACTCCTAAACTGGGGAAATAAAAAATAACCAAGAGAAAACCAAGAATACAAAATCATCCGCTGGGGAGACATTCTTATAATTTAAGGTCTTTTTTGTCGAAAAAGTGTTCTCGGGTTCTCTTTCTCTGGTAGTATTTTTCTTCCTCCTCTCTCACTCTCAACGGACTCGCATATGCGCAAGAGTGTGCGAGTACGCGATTAGCGGTACTTGTTTGCTCGTAAACACGATCGATACCGTACGAGGGCCATACAAGATTTTTTCTTTCAGAATTCATAATGCTTTACGTTTACGCAAGGCTCTTGTAACGTTGTGTTCCGAGCAACCCACGCAATTCCTTCATAGCTCATATATACTTTTCCTCTTCTAGAAATTCTAAAGAAGAAATTCTGGTTTATCAGAGTCAGAGTCAATAATCCGAGGATTGCTTCCTTGCTCTTCTTCTTTTTTTCCGTCTCATTTCCCATGTTTTAACTTTGTTTATTCATGCTATTCCTTTTGCAAACTTCCTTCTTGTATTTTTTCATTTGTTTTACTTATCACGGCTTTTTTGGATTATAGCCACTGCCTATAAAAAAGAATATATTTTTGTACCGATTATAAACAGTATTTGAAGAGTGCTTTTTCAAATCAGTCAAAAATTAGTTTCTCAAATAAGAAAGTTGTGTAAACAAATACTATGAACTAAAAAAGAGACGTATTCAAAAGAAATTCCTTTCATACTTTTCTGACAATCCTTGCATCTAACAAGGAGATGATCAGAGTTAGGATTTTTCTCAATTCTCTACTGAGAGTCCATACGATGAATGTTCATTTGACAACGGCGAACCGTTTTCCGAAAAATCTTCTTTTCTTACAAAATTTTTCCTGTGGGTTGCAATGTTTCTTTATTGAAATATTATGTAAAATAACGTAAATCCGGTATTCTTCTGACAAAAAAGATTAAGATCACACTAAATACGTATATTTACAACTAAAATGATGAATTTTCGAACCAGAAAGATTAATTACATACCAAAATAATGAATTATCAACAATCTAGTTTAACTCGCAAAAAAATAGTTGAATTAACAGTTCAGTGAAGAAAGGAAAACAATCTCAACCAAATTGTTGAGGCTTCACGCCAAAAATACAAAATTTCTACAAAGCAATTTAATTTTCAATTCTAAAACATGAGTTTTCAACAAAAGTCAATTTTGTACCAAAATAATTAAATTTTCAACTTTAAAAAATGGATTTTCAACTACACAGTTGAACCTCCAACAGAAAATATTACTTTCCAATCACACGTTTGAATTTTATTCCAACGAAATTATCAGAACCAATTTCTACTAAAAGAGATCAAGTTTCGAACCTAAGAGATAAAATTCATCAGAAAAACTAAATTTTTGAGCAAGAAATATATTCTAGTCAAGGAGAGAAACAATTTCAACCAAATCCTCCGAAGTTGTAGTAAAAAAAACGAATTTTCTACTAAACAGTTGATTTTATAACCCGTGAATAGAAATTAACACCAAAAAAGGTCATTTCCGATTAGATGGTTATTTTGAATCTAAATGTACACTTCCTCAACAAAACATTCGAACTAACCACTAAAAGGACCAATTTCCAACAAAAATTTTTTGAAGAAATCTACTTGAGGAAAAAACCTTATGAATTGAAATGTTTATGTATAAAATTCACCAGTAAAATCGTGTAAATATAACATTCTGAAAAGCACTTGTTTTTTTTTTTAATAAAATACGCGTTTTTCACATTTTCAACAGTTAGGAATTCCAGTATGTATAAGAATGAGAGACAATTGAACATTCAAATGTTAAAAATGATATATTTACATAATTTTTTATAAGAATTTAATGAATCAACGTTTCGCTAGTCATACTTTTATTTCATTTTTTTTTAGTTGACATTTGTAAATACGAATAATTTTCTAGATAACTTTCAATTTACTTAAATTAAAAATCGTACCGTTCTTTTCTGAAAATTATTTTATTCCAAGATGAGACAGAACAAGTTTCACATTCAATATAAATTTTTGATCGTAAATAAAAAAAGCCAGCGGTAAAATTTCAGATTCGGTCTATTT
Source organism: Neuroterus valhalla (assembly GCA_011762715.2). Classification (NCBI taxonomy): domain Eukaryota; kingdom Metazoa; phylum Arthropoda; class Insecta; order Hymenoptera; family Cynipidae; genus Neuroterus; species Neuroterus valhalla. Next base: position 4,829 of record WSXT02141009.1, read on the forward strand.
ACTTTAGGAAGGAGATTATTCTCATTACCAGCGACGTGAAAAGGAAAATTAGAAAGAATTTAAGTAAATTCAAAATATTTCAGGGAGACTAGAAAGAAATTTAGGAGGATTCTTGAAATTCAACAGAATTTCAAAGAATTCAAGATACGTTAATGATAATTCAAGGTGAATTCTGAATTAATTTAAATACACTGAAGAGAATGCGAAACATCAGAAATAAAATATTCAAAGAAATTTAAGAGAATCCGATAAAATTTATACGAATTTGAGATGGATTAAATATAATTCGAGCGAATGAAATAAAATTTCGAAAATCCAAAACGATTCCAATAAATTAATCGAGTTGGGACTCGATTCAGAAGAAGAAACAAGAGAATGCAAGTGATAAAATGCCTTGACATTTACCAGTGAGCTTAAAAGACTTAGCGTAAATTGCAAAAAAAATTTATTATTAAAAATCCATTGAAATAAGTGAAATTGAGTTACGGGAGTATGGTGGATAAGACTAATAAAAATGAGAATTACTTGTAATTTTGACAGAACGCGTGTTATGTCTCACTTAAACTATGGTTCAAATTTCATGACCCTTTAGAACCTCAAACTCGAGAAATTAATGATTGAAAATAACATGTGTTACGAATAAATTTACGACATAAATTATTCAATATCTTCTGATAAATGTTCTGAATGATAATTTTGAAAGCACCGATGGGTTTCCTATTTTTTTCTACGTATCTCAGAATTTTTCCATAATTTTCTCATTTTTAAGTATCTTTATTATCTATAAAAACTGCATTTTCCTATAAGATCACATGTTATTTTCAATAATTAATTTCTCGAGTTTGAGGTTCTGAAGAGTCACGAAACTTGAACCATAGCTCAAGTAAGCTATAACACGTGTTCTGTAAAACTTACAAGTAATTCTAATTTTTATTAGTCTTATCCACCATACTCCCTCAATTAAGAAGTTCTTTTTTATTGTCCCCTTATAAATGCATCCATGTTGCATTCAGTATTTCATTTTTTCCTGAAGCTCGACTCGTTTTCAATTTATTAATTTAGTTATCAATTGCTCCATCTCTAAGGTCGGATTCGTTTTCCTGTGGTTAATCCCTTTTTTCTTGAGTTGTGAGACATTCCGTTCCTTTAGTGGTCCATAAATATTGATCTTCCCAATCCACCGTTTCCATTTTACTACTTTGGCTGGATTTTTCTTACTTTATGTACATCCAAGTATACTTCTCTGTTTTTGCATTATTCGTCTCACCGAATTCGTCATCCTTCTTTTCCTTTTTCTTATCTTCGCATACTTTCTTAAATAACTTTACTTTCTTTCTATTTTTTATATAACTTCTTTATCTTTCTCGTTGCTTTTGTACATTCCTTATCCCACTTACTTTTATGCCCTAATTCAAATCTGATTGACTTTACCTTTTTTTGCCATGCTGTTGTTCACGTTATTTGCAAAAACATTCCACATTTTCCTTCCACGTTCTGTTCCGAGTGAACGCCAGCACCCTCTTTTTTTCTGAAAAATGCTGCTTTTTTTAAACATCCCATCGGTCGCCGATCTGACTCTATTCTATTCTATTATTCTCTATATATTCTATTCTATTCATTATTCTGAAAAGAAAATACTTCAGTACCTACTTTTTAAATCAAAAAGATTGAAGCGTTAGTTTCTGAAAATAGTTTATTAAAAGACTAGAAAGAACAATATTCGGATCTATTCACACTTCTTAATCATAAATAAGAAAATATTCCTACCAACTCGTAATTTTCAACAATTTAAAAATACTTAACAATCTATGCCGTAGAGACCAGGATCTACCAGCGCAAATCTTTCGATACACTCGATGAACCAAACGAGCGGCAAAGATTTCAAATGCGGCATTTTGTACTTCATGCGGGGTTCTTCTTTACCGGGTGAATAAATAATGTAATAAGAACACTGGTAAAGGGGATTATTCTCATCATGAGCGACGTGAAACGGAATTTGTTTAACTTCCGCTGCACATTCTGGATTTGGTTCTCTGGATAAACTAGTTCCTCCACCTTCGGCGACGAGTCTAGTTAGACTTTTCTTTGTGAAGGATATATCTGCGACTGTGTAAGTCGCAGATGAATTCAGTGCGAAGAAAAAGAAACAGTTGTTGAACAATCCAGGATTCTGAAGCCAAGAACATTTTTTCATGTCAAAGTTTAGTTTTTACAGTAACTATCAATCAATAATATAAAAATCCTACTTGTTTTTCTGCATTTAGTCTCGCACGAGTTGGCGTTCCTTCGTAAGTTATGCACTTCACCTCAAAAATCTCTAAATTAACTTCTCTTAAATCCTGAGTTTCCGGGAGAAGACACATTTGAATCCCTGCAAATTAATTATTTAGACTAAAAATGGGACTTGTGATGCGCAGGGCTTTCAGAGCCAAATACACTTGGAAAATGTGACCCATTTCAACTAATTGAGTTACCAGAAGTGACTGATTTCTAACACAAAATCTAACAAAATTTGGTTGAAAGTGACTAATATGCATGACAATGAACTAAGGCATTTTGGATTCAAAGGAATTAAAAAGAATTCGATGGAAACCATCAGGATTCCAGGTGAATTTTAACAAATCCAGGATCAATTCATAATAATTCAGAATCAATTAAAACGAATTACAATAAATGGTAGAGATCAAAATACTCTATCGACTCAAGTAAAATTGGACTAGAATTATAAGAATTCGAAGGAACTCAAAATTAAGAAATCTCATCACAATTTCATAGACTGAAACAAAGTTCAAAATTTGAACAATTTTCATCGATTTGTGTGAAATGGAAGTAAACGAAAGGGAAATAAAGGAAGGAAGGAAGGAAGGAGATGAATTCATTAGAATTTAATGACATTTAAAGAATTTAGAAGAATCAAGGAGAATTTTAGAATAATCAACAGGATTCTAAAGAATTCAAAATAATTTGAAAGAGAAAGAATAAATTAATAATACATAATTCAGAGTGGATTCTAAAGGATTTCGAATAAATCGATAAACATTTTCGAAAAGTCGAGCTTATTCCATTATTTTCGATAAATACATAAATGTAGTTCAAGAGAATTGAGGGATATTCCAAAAAATTCAAGGGAATCCTAAAGTATTAGAAAGAATTTGGTATAAATTGTTGAGAAATAAGAGTAAATTCCAAATGAATTTGAATTATTTTAAAGAATTCAGGATCAATTCATAAGAATCCAGAATTATGTAATTCAAGAGAATTCAAATAAATGGAAAAAATAAAAAAAAACGCTACGGACAAAAGTAAAATTGGACAAGAATGATAAGAATTCAAGGGAACTCAAGATTAACAAATCTCATAAGAATTTGATAGACTTAAACAAAATTCTAAAATTAAACAATTTTCATCGAATTGAGTGAAATGTAAGTAAACGAAAGGGAAATAAAGGAGATGGAATTTTTTTGTTTGATTTGGAGAAAAAATACAAACACCGATTGAATTCATTAGAATTTAATGACATTTGAAAAATTCAGAAGAATCAAGGAGGATTTGAGATAAATCAAGAGGATTCTGAGCTGTTCAAAATAATTTGTAAGAGAAAGAATAAATTAATAATAATTCAGAGTGGATTCCTGAAGATTTCGGATGAATTGATGAACATTTTTAAAAAAGTCGAACTTATTCCATTGTTTTTGATAAAATTGGTGAGAATTAAGAAGAGTTCAAGGAAATTGAAGAGAATTGAATAAAATGATTCAGAATCCAAGGATGAGTTTAGAAGACTTTAAGGTGAACAAAAAAATAGAAAAAATGTAGGAATCCATAAAATAAAAAGAATTGAGTGAATTTCAAAGAATAAATGTAGTTTGAAACAATTGAGGGACATTCCAAAAAATTCAAACGAATCCTAAAGTATTAGAAAGAATTTTGTATAAATTGTTGAGAGTAACGAGTGAATTCCAAATGAATTTTAATTAAATTAAAAGAATTCAGGATCAGTTCATAAGAATTCAGAATGATATAATTCAAGAGAATTCAAATAAATCGAAATGTCCAAAAACTCTATGGACAAAAGTAAAATTGGACTTGAATTATAAGAATTCAAGTGGACTCAAGATTAAGAAATCTCATAACAATTCAATAGACTTTTGTTAATAAAAATTCTAAAATTAAACAATTTTCATCGAATTGAGTGGAATGGAAGTAAGAAAAGGGAAATAAAGGAGATGAATTTTTCCTAAAGATTTGAAGAAAAAATACAAACATCGATTAAATTCATTAGAATTTAATGACATTTGAAGAATTCAGAAGAATTAAGGCGGATTTGAGAAAAATCAAGAGGATTCTAAGGAATTCCAACAAATTTGTAAGAGGAAGAATAAATTAATAATAATTCAGCGTGGATTCCAAAGGATTTCGAATGAGTCGATAAACATTTTTGAAGAGTCGAACTTCTTCCATCGTTTTCGATAAAATTGGGGAGAACTTAGAAGAGTTCAAAGGAATTGAAGAGAATTGAATAAGATGGTTAAGAATTCAAGGATGAGTTTAGAAGACTTTAAGGTGAACAAAAAAATAGAAAAAATATAGGAATCCATTAAAATAAAAAGAATTGAGTATATTGAGAAGAATAAAAGTAGTCCAAAAGAATTGAGGGATATTCCAGGAAATTCAAGGGAATCCTGAAGTATTAGAAAGAATTTGGTATAAATTGTTAAGAATTAAGAGTGAATTCCAAATGAATTTAAATTAATTTTTAAGAATTCAGGATCAATTCATAAGAATTCAGAATTATGTAATTCAAAAGAATTCAAATAAATGAAAAAAATCCAAAAACTCTATGGACAAAAGTAAAATTGGACTAGAATTATAAGAATTCAAGGGAACTCAGAATTAACAAATCTCATCACAATTTCATAGACTTAAACAAATTTCAAAAATTGAATAATTTTTATCGAATTGAGTGCAATGGAAGTAAACAAAAAGGAAATAGAGGAGATGAATTTTTCTTAAAGATTTGAAGAAAAAATACAAACATCGATTGAAATAATTAGAATTTAATGACATTTGAAGAATTCAGAAGAATTAAGGCGGATTTAGGAAAAATCAAGAGGATTCTAAGGAATTCAAAAAAATTTGTAAGTGAAAGAATAAATTAATAATAATTCAGAGTGGATTCCAAAAAATTTCGAATGAATTGACGAACCAATTTAAAAAAGGCGAACTTATTCCATTGATTTTGATAAAATTGGTGAGAATTGAGAAGAGTTCAAGAAAATTGAAGAGAATTGAATAAAATGGTTCAGAATCCAAGGATGAGTTCAGAAGCCTTTCGAGTGAACAAAAAAATAGAAAAATATCTAGGAATCAATTAAAACAAAAGTAGAGCGGTCGCGGGACCGCCGACAGAAATTTTGCTCTTTCGCGTTGAAATAAAATCATAAATTTGATTGTTATTCCATTAATCGATTGGAAGAAAACAGCTATCCTATCACTTCATGCATACATGCACGCCAGTAAAAGAAATATTGTAGCAGGAAGCATAAAGTTGATCGAAATTGGGGATTCAAATTTTAAAGAAGTTAAATTATTAAAGTTTGTCAGTTTCAAGTGTTATATGCAGACATGAACTTTCAGACGAATCACTATCAG
>WSXT02141020.1:0-24539 GCA_011762715.2 Neuroterus valhalla
GAAGACGAAAATCTAAGAAACTTTTTTATCACTGAAAGCATAACGTGGCATTTCATTCCTCCATATGCTCCTCATTTCGGTGGATTGTGGGAGGCAGGCGTCAAAAGTGTTAAGCACCATATTTATAGAGTAGCTGGAAACCACACCCTCACAATCGAGGAAATGTCGACACTTCTCTGCCAAATAGAGGCGAGCCTTAATTCAAGGCCAATATCCGCTAGTTCAGATGATGCAGAAAGTCTATCTTACTTAACTCCGGGCCATTTTCTTACAGGATCCCCTTTGCTTTCTGTACCAGAACCATCAGTCCTTGATTTGACTGAAAATAGACTGTCTCGTTGGCAGTTGGTACAGAGATTAAATGAATTGATTTGGAAAAGGTGGTCTTTGGAATATTTTCAAAACGTTCAAAACCGGTATAAATGGCAAAATAAGGAACTGAACCTTAGAGAAGGTGATCTGGTACTCCTTCGTGATGAAAATAATCCTCCCTGTAAATGGAGTTTAGGTCGAATCATTGCTTGCCATCCCGGTCAGGACGGGTTGGTACGAACGGTAGTAGTTAAAACCGCTAAAGGTGTTTATAAAAAACCTCTTGTAAAATTGTGTTTGTTACCAATCACTAGAACTCTAGAACTAAACAATGATTGAAACTAATTTCTCATGGCGGGTGGCGTTGCCATAAGTATTTGTCACAAATTTAAAGAATGCTATTAAAAAATTATATTTCTACCATCAAGGATGCACTTCGCTGTACTATATACAAAAGACTGTAACTTTATTCTCTGTAAAAAAAAAAACTAATATTTTTTCAATCTCTCATTACTGTGGTTGGCAACCTATAATGTTATTAGAAAATTGAATAATTGTCTGAGACTACATGTGTTTCGTTCTTTGGTACAAGAACGAGGCGGGCGGTATGTTCACGCATGTAAAAGATAATTTGTATGGCCAGCCCGAGTGACGTATGAGAGTGTGACGTAGCTTCAAGAGTACCCATCGGTGGGAAAACTGCGAAAATTTAGTACAAATCGAGAGAGAGAAACGTGAACCTCGTGCGTGCGGAGTCCGGTAATATTTAGATAAGATGTAAATCTGTGAAGCGGGAAAAACTTCTAGCATCCACGAAATTAAGTGTATTTCTATTCTGATTCAATAACGGATTGTTTATATAATAAATAGTTTTTAATGTAAACCACCGTTTTTTTTTATGAACTGCTCCTTACTGTATTTTTAGCCACAATTCTAGTTCTGGCTATAAAAAAGGGGTGAGAAGTGAAAATTCCAGTCCACCCCCAAACAGTTCGCGACGGTGACTTCCCTCCAATAATCCCTCTACCCTTTGCAACGGCCTACTCCACACCACATCCTCACTGAGAACACAACCCCTCACCATGAGCAGAGTGTATCACTGTTTATAGAATGCGGTGTGGTCAAGTGGCTTCCTGTGGTGGAAGTACACAGGTGGTCTGACTGAGTTGTGTCCTGGCCCTTCGTTCCTTCTTTCCCTCTCCACTCGTCACTTCATCTACCATCCTTTTCACCTTATTTCACTACCAAAAGTCCGAAAACGGAAGCAACCATTGGAATCACTTGGTTTTAATGAGTTCGTGAGAATTTCGAGCAAACATCTTGATTCATTGATTTTCCCTTCAAACCTTTTCCAGGCTTGGGACTGGCAGCGTTATCTACTATAAGAATTGTTGGTAATCGGTTTACGAACAAAATCAGCCCTTCAAATCAATAAAAAAATGCACAGTCGCGATAAAAATCCATAACAAAAGTATAAGTTGCTTACAACTTTTGTTCGATAATTTTTAGTCGTGAGCAACTTTGTTTTTGGAGGAAAAAACAGGGGAGCAATATTTTAAGCTATTGCATGCCATTCTCAGTTCATTATTAGAAAAAGTGTATTACAGCTTTAGTTCTCTGAGTTGATGTTGGTTTCAACTTTTGAAGCAATTACCTCCTTTCTGAACGCCCCCCCCCCCTACTCTCGTGTCACGGACGCCAGTCGACTAGTGGGGAAAGAGAGAGAGGACGCATTTCAGTTAGACCCCCTGTAGATTTTGATCATAGAACGCAACTCGACTGCAGCCGAATGCAGAATCATGTTATAATCTTTAGGTCCCCATTTGCATTCCTGAAGTCCGAAATCGATGTCAAAGATAAAGGCGTCTGTCATAAGTTTTTATCATTTTTTAGAAAAATTTCACTTGAATAATTGGCCTGAAGCAAAAGAATATATGTTTTTTTTTACAAAAGTTCAGACATTTGAGACTTAGTGAAGACATTTACTTTTATTTTTTATTACCTGCCTGTTTAGATTTTTTAATTTAATTCGCTGGTTTAACAATTGTTCAAAAAGTTTGGTAGAACTGGAGCTTTTTCCAATTTAAGTTCAAATTCTACTGCAGACTCCTTCTCCGTTTAAAACTGAATTCAACGACTTCAGAACAAGTTTTATGATTTCGAATTGAAAAACAACTTTTTCGTTTCACGTTTTTCACTTTCAAAATCTCCTTTTCGCATAAGGAGTTCTTCTCAAGTTTTGTACAAATTTCACAAGTGATTTCGAATATGTGGAAACTACATTCGAATACAATTTCTATAATTGTTAATTGGAAAATATGTAGATTCCATTCCAGTATTTCATATTCAAACTAAATGTGAAGAGAAAAAATGAAAGTAAGATCAACTGCAATGAAGCATTCTAATTCCCGTTCAATTATAAGTTAAGTTGGTCAAGTTATAAAAAGTTGTTTCGTATGTGTTTCGCATGCTTTTTTCAAATAATTTTCCTACAACTTTCATTGTACTCCCGTTTTTTTCCGATGTGTAGTATGAATCAGATGCGGCGTTCCACGGGCGGCGAAGCTGCCGGCAAGAGTACAGCTAGTTATATTCAAAAGGATCTCCCGAAGAAACTTCGAATAATAACTTGAATGCAATGGATATATAATGCGATTAAAACAGAATTAAATTTTATAAAAAATTCCTAAATATATCATTAATTATTAGCTTAAGTACGTAGAAAATAATTTACTTAATAAGAGTCAATTTTCGAACATCATATTTTCCAGATGAACTAATAAGAGTGATAATTATATTTAAAAGTGTGAGTACTCACATAACAACCATATGGTGAGTTTGAACTCATTACAGCCAAAATTTTTATCATGGAATATCTTTATATATTGTTTTATTGCTATAATTTATTATGCTTGCGGCAAACATATTTCAAGATTGAATTCATCTTTTTATTCAGATTCAAATCTAATCGATAGATATTCATATTTTTTCTTGAGTATGCATGAAAAACGTTTGCAATACTTTTTCATAACAGGTTCTTTTAGTCTTATGCTCATAATGAATATAGTAGGTTGTCAACATTTAATGTTCAATCTATTTTTTCAGAATTATAACGGAATCTTTTTTTCGAAATTGATTTCTTGGGAAAACCGACCGTTTCAAATACGTTCTTTCTAGTTCGATACATAGCTTTTCCATCATCTAAAAAATAATATCAAAGAAACAGAAGGATTGTGACATTCTTATGGTCAAATAGGGAGTTTAAACTTCGCCGAACATGGAAGTCCTTAAATGATGACAAACATTTCCATCATACATTTTCCTGTGTACTTCTAAGAAAATTAGTTTTAATATCAATTTGAACAGAAAAATTCTGCAGGAACTTGGCGAAAACTTACGATCAGGCATTTAAGTGTGACGTGATTCTCCGCCGGTATGTTCAATTTCAAACGGAGATTATATTATTTATATATTCGTTTTAGCCCGAAGTAGTGAGAATTCTATTGTCCATGATGTCCAAACTTTGAGGTTATGTTTCCCAATGCATTCAAGCTATTATATCGATTTTTGACAAATCCAGTTGTCAGATCCAAAATAAAATGGTATGCATTCATAAAATTACCTACTTCACATGAGGTAAGCAATGTTCGCTGTTCCAAAAACAAGGCGTAAAAACCCTAAATAGATTTTCGTGCCCTAATGATCGTACACCGGTAGCAATTTTGTAAGATTCAGGTAGTCTTTTAAAAAGTTTAAATTGTCTAGTCTGAAGGCTGGTAAATTTAAACTTTGAAATGTAAATATGAATGATCGTAAATAACTTTTAGAGAGGTCTGGTAGCGTAGCCGTAGACCAATATTTAGATGAAGTTTTCATATTGAACTTCTACAATTTTTGAAATCTAATATACCGTGAAAAGACTGAAAAGTGCCATAATAAATGAGGCCGGTATTAACCGTGCCTGAAAATCAAGTTGTGTTCAGATGTGAGAGCTTTAAATAATTTTCTCTACAATTTCAAAATTGGAGATTCGAACGTCGAAAAATCTTTAACTATCTATTTTTACGGTTACGGGTATCGAAAATTTGATTTGAAAAACTCAAATTATTTCATAATTTGTATGTGGCTCGTAAACTGTACGTGATGCGTAGGAACAAATAGCATTTTCAGATTTGTGTGTGTGTGTGTGTGTGTGTGTGTGACTACATAAAATATGGTAGGCCTTTTACGGCAAGGGTCCGAAAGTTCGCTCATGAAATGAGGATCCATCATCACACATTGAAAAGGTCAAAGTGATGACCATCAAACAGCACATTGTTGACAAAATACGAGTACTATCTGACGCAAGGAGGAGAATTAAAAAGAGGGAGGGATGGGTCAGGGAGAATCAAAAGTTTCTCTCTAACCCATCGCGCCTCTTTAGCGATCATCCTGTTTTTGTCAAAAACCCACCAGAGTCCGAAGAAGTTGAGACATTTTGGAGGGAGATTTACGAAGTAAAACATCCTATGAATGAAGGCACTGAGAACATCATACGTTTCAAGAAGCTGTGCAATAACCTCATAATATCCGAGAGGGAAAACTTACTGAAGAATTAAGAACTTTTGTTGGAAGAAGTTCACTTCTACACACCAACATCTGGCTCGCATCTTTACCTCATATTTGAAGTCGGAGATCCCCATTCCGGAGTGGCTGGTGTTAGGATAAACTGTACTCCTACCGAAGAAAGGCGACTTGTCCAACCCAAGGAACTACAGACCAATAACTTGTCTAAACACGGTGTATAAGATCTTTACATCTATCCTGAATGACAGGATTGTTCGAATAATCGGACCTGTATGGAGTGAGATTCACAAACAACGAGGATCGAGAAGAGGCGCAGCAGGATGTTGAGAAAACCTGCTGATCGACAGGAGTATCTGCAAAGACGCTACAAACCACAAACGCAATCTGTCAACGGCCTGGATTGATTGCCAGAAAGCTTCTGATTGAACTTCCCATAGACTTATCATTTGTCTGTTGAAAAGCTTGAAGGTTCGTTCAGATATAGTAGGATGCATTGAGAGACTAATGCCTCTTTGGAAGACCAGATTTACTATCACTTCTGGAAAACGTCGTGTGACTACCGAGAGTGTTACTTTCCAGAAAGGTATCTTTCAGGGTGACGCAATGAGCTCTCTCCTCTTCTGCATCACACTATTGCCTCTATCCCTCGCACTCCGTGATTCTCGCGGATACCTCTGTGGCGGAACTAATGTTCGTGAGCCTAAGGTCACTTATATATTTCATATGGATGACTTAGAGATCGATGCTTCTGGGGAAGAGCATCACGAAGATACTTTTAGTATCCTCGGAAGGTACACACGGGAAATTGGTATGGACTTTGGATTGGATAAGTGTGCCAAGATTCATCTGAAACGTGGACGAATGGCACGTATAGATAAGGACCCTGAATGTTTGCTTTTCTCAAATCACCTGGACTCAATTCAGGAACCGAGAGAATCATTTTCGCGTGTCAGGACGGTGTGATTTCCACCTTACCATACCGTAGAAGCATATTACGTCAAGAGGTTTCCAGCGATAGGTGCAGGGCGTGTCTTAAGGGGTTATATATGTTTAGGTGCGGATAAATAGGGAAAAGTTTGAATTTTTGTAAAGGTATATAAGCATATTTTTATTAAAAACTGTTTATACGTCGTGTGTAGTATAATATCTGATGTGCAAAATCAGCTTGAGAAAATGAAAAATTTTAATACTTATAAAAGTTACAACAATTCCCGCAAGACGCTTTCTTTTTTTAGGCTTGCCGTGACCACAATTCCAATCCAACGGCTCAACGGAAAGCATTGAGCCAAAAAAAAATTATTATAGGGTCTCGTGGTGTACTTGAACGATTCATAATTAAAAAAAAAAAACTTTCTGCAAACGGGGATAATTTAAAAAAAAAAAATTTTTTTTAATTAAAAAAGAAACACTTTTTGCCTCTGACAAAATTTATCAAAGAATTCATAACATTGATATAAAAAATTATCCGAAAAGATGAATTCTTTCAAGTACACGGCAGATAAATTACGAAAAATTAAAAAAAAAATTTTGAAATCGTTCGGAGACTTCTCTCGCAATCCTGGTGACCGCAACGACGTTTTTGGAAAAACATGATTTTGAGATAATCGCGTTAAGATTTTTTGTTTTATATGATTTGAATTTGAACATAATTGTTATATTAGTTCATGATACGGCTTGAATTATGTCTAAATTTCATAATTTTTCCAAAGTGACAGCAGATCCGGGATCTACGGAAGAAGTGCGACTAGAAAATATTTTATTGTTTTTTTTTGTCATGACACAACAACAATATGGAATATCTATAAACAAAAGCGCAAAACATGAAACTTTCATTCTTCGTTAGAGTACAAAGATCTCAGAGAACACCTACAGTGACGTCATCAAGGATATACGGTTGAAGTAATTGTTCTCATCATCAGTGCTCTTGGAGGTGCGACACCTTCACTGGTTGGTAACCTGAAAGCCATACCCGTGTGCCAAAAATATGCCATGGCACTTGCGGGATGGATGCAAAGAGCAGTCATACTTGGGTCGCTCCGTGTCTTTAAGACATATGAGGGTTTCGCCGGCCCTTTATTGTGATTTTGTCGTGCATGTGGTCACTCATCTCACGGTCGTGAGACGTGGCCACCAGTTTAGGTAAACATCACTTATTTAAACAAACATTGATTCACTTTTTTACTATTTTCGCGGCAATATTGACATAAAGCTGTGTAGCTATAGAGGTAATATTTTCTCACAAAAACCGAAAATACCCAACTTCAGTTACTCTTACTGTCGCAGCCATTTTAAATTTTGGGCAGTAGATGAATATTCAGCGATACCTACACCTTCGGTAAATCAAGTTTTACCAACATTCATTGTAATTTGACGCAGGAATTGATTTTTGACGCTGTTCTTGCCCGCGGTTGTATACGCGGGTCATCTAGGGGCTCTCGGGGTGGGGAAAGTTTCCTAACGTAATCCAGAAAGTTTCTCAAACGGACCACTCAGTGTTGTGGCGTATGTGTCGAGTCGATTAGGATTTGAAAAGGTTATCACGTTGTCTCACCTAAAAGTCTCAACGAACTATATCTTGAAGTGATGTATGTGATTTATCTGAAATATTAAAAAAGGAATGGGAAAATTCCATGTGTTGGCGCTTTCCAAAATGTGGAACAAATAATTCAAAATTTAAAGGTAAGAGATCGTGTGTTTCAGGAAGGTACTTTTTTCGTTCAAAGGCACGTCTATGTGAATATAATTTTTCGGAGAATGATATTATCAGATAAAGTGTAAAATTTGATAGTTAATGGCGGATATTTCATCTTGTTCCCTTACCATACTCTTGGTTTTAATTATTATTGCATCTGTATCGCGATTTGGAGCGAATCGTTTTCTTATCATTCAAATTTCGAAATAAACTGCCTTTCTCTACTCTTCTATGATGTCACTGCCGGAAGTGCCGAACTTGTGGATATATCATGAGCTTCAATAAGGGAACAACCACCACAACAAGAGTCCCCAGACCTGTACCTACGACCGTGTTCTTGCCAAATTGCCCCACTATGCGACGTCAGCTCTGGTATAGATAGAAAAACGCTCCTTTGATTAAATTTATGTGATCTACAAGCATACTGCTAGCAGAAAAGCGAGGATTTATCACTGTTCTTCCTAAAGGACCGGGTACAACTTGTAGGAGTGGATGTGCCTCTTTTCTCCAACTTAAGTGCTTAAGTGATCTTCAATTTTCGAATTTTTTGATACTGATTTTCTAGCTTCCAGTTTCAAACATAAGTGACTAACACAAAAAACTCTAGAGACAGCGATATCTGAGATTTGGTCGTCCAATTCTGCTACTTAATGGAAAATGGCTGACTCCTCCCTGCATCCATCCAGCAAGTGCCACTGCATATTTCTGGCACATGGATATGGCTTTCAGGTTACTAACCAGTGAAGGCGTTGCACCTTCCACAGCACCGATGATGAGAACAATGATCTTAACCGAATATCCCTGATGATACCGCTGCAGGTGCTCTCTAAGATCTTTCTATCTCTGAACTCTCTGAGGTTTCTTTTTCTCGATTTCCTTACCTCTTTAGTTGTCAATGGGTGGTGTCGAGAATTCGATTACGAACATAATTCAGTCTCGTTTGTCAAGGAGCACGATGTCGAGTCTTGTGTGTTGGATAGGCACCATTGTCGAGAAATGATAGTTCCAGTAAATTCGGCGCTCCTCGTTCTCAACGATAGACTCTATCTTCCTTGGAGCGTTCAGGTAGGGTCGTAGCCAACGCCATAAGAGCGACAAAGATGGTAGAAAAATGCTCTCAAGGCCGCATTGTGTTTGTACATATTCATTGTTCCTGCGTGAATGGGACAATTCGATAGTATATGTCATAGGTGCTCAGGGAGTTTAAGACACGCCCTGCACCTTTTGATTGAAACCACTTGATGTATGACTCATGCGACAAGGGTTGATCTTTTAAAATTTTGTACAATTTTCCATGCTTCTTCCCCACTTAAATCGTAATTCCGGACCATTGCCAGGAGAGGATCTCTATCGTTCGCGATGATATGAGCAATACTTAGGATAATTCAGCTGTAAAGGCATTGAAGATTGAGGAGTCCGCGTCCGCCTTAATAGTGTGCGATGTATGGGCGTGGAACAGATGAATTGGTATGAAAGCTTTTCTTCATGTACATTATCTTGCGAGTAGTGATATCAGGGCCTTAAGATCGTTCTTAGTCTATGATACTACCCCAAACGAATAGCTTAGGACCGGGACGGCAAGCATGTTATTCGCGGATATCTTGTTCAACGACGAAAGGTTTGACGACCAAATTTGTCGGAGCAGGTGTTTGTATCTGCTTTGGATAACCTCTTTTATTGATGTTGTATCCTGAATGCGGCTCTCAGGCACACCCAGGTATTTGTAGGTCTCTCCAGCGCTAAGGTGCCTAATAGTACTTCCGTCTACAAGCTCAGGATCCTCATCTATACCTGCTATTCGTCCGCGTTTCAGATGAATGTTGGCACACTCAACCAATCCAAAGTCCATGCTGATTTCTCGTGCGTAACCCTCGACGATACTTGTAGTATCTACGGGATTTCCTTTTCCAGAAGCATGGATCTTTAAGTCATCCATAGAAATTTTATGAGTGACCTTAGTTCCACGAACATCAGTTCCGCTACAAAGGTACCCATGGAAATCGCGAATTGCGAGGGATAGTGGAAGTAGTTTTTAGGTTTTTAGTTATAGGTTTTTAACAGACAGATGATAAGTCTGTGAAAAGTTGAATCAAAAAGTGTCTCTACTCTCTACTTCCTCCGACTTGGGTGGGTTTTTGACGGAAAATAGGAGGATCGCTAAAGAGGCGCGATGTGTTCAGCAAGAAACTGTTGATTCTTCCTGGCCGATCCCTCCCTCTTGTATTGTTTTCCTTGCATCAGATAACACTCGTATTTTGTCAACAATGTGCTGCTTGATAGTGGGCTGCCTATTTTCAATGTGTGATGATGGATCCTCAGTGTGTGAGCGAGCCTTCGGACCCTGGCCTCAAAAGGCTCACCGGATTTTATGTAGTCAATCACACTGTATACGGGACGCGTTTTGTCTAGCGCAGCCAATCTTCTTGTTTAATTATGGCTAGCATTCTAGACAGATTATGGGGCTTATGGGGAAACTCAAACTTACTGTTTCTCCTTGTACTGAAATCGTCATTATCTCTTAGGGGATGCCTTATTTCTGCAGTTGGTTTGGATATATCTTTCCTGATCTTCGTCTGTGGCTTGTTTTTGCAGCGCTTTGAGAAGCGTTGCGCGTATATCTCTTTTTCTCTAAAGTTTGACGGGACGGTTTTGTAGCACGTCCTGTGAAAGTTGCGAAAGCTCGTAATGTTTCTGGCATCGCAGCAATCAAGCAGGGAATCATCTAGTCGACCCGTCTATAAAGAGCTTTGATTGTCTCGCCGATTCACTATCGTGTTTTCATCTGATTCAGGTCGTCCACCCTCGCAGAGCTCTGCATTCGAATGGTAAGGCTCATACTCTAGAAGGTCACCTGGTATCCTAGAAACAACGTGAAGGACACCGTTCCTAAGTTCCATTCTGATTTTTGCGCAGTTGCTTGCACCTTAGCTTCCGGGTTTTACCTTTGAGTCTCTCCCTAGACCATTGTCTGCGTTGCAGATACGCGAGCAAAAAAAGATCAGAATAATAGTGGCAGCTTTATATGGCTGCTGTCGTAGCTACAGGTTCTGTGGAATCTTGAATGGAGCATTTCTAAAAGAGCCAGCATGTCCGAGAAGACTCGTGTCGATGGAATGGCATGTCAAAGAAAAAAGTAGTTCCTGACACAGAAAGATTTCTATAATTTTTCTAGGTTTGAATCTTTAACCCCCCCCCCCTTTTTTTTATTAGATATTGGTTAGCTTTACTTCATCCTGATAAAAACGCTTGCAGAATGCAACATTCTCCGAGAAACACCCCTTCAAACGTGATAGAGCACCTTTCCTGGAAAAATGAATGTGAAATATCAAGAGTTGTGCACATGTTGTCCAATAAAAACTTTACCCTAGAAGAAAAAACAAACAAATTCAAGATCTCCTGTTGTTTTTATTTAAAACTAGTGTTAAACTATGTCCGTCCTGCAGACGGAGTCAAGAAATGTTCAATTTTTAATCACATCATTATAATATAAAAACATATAGAAGCTCATTTTTGGAACGTAACAATACAACAGTAAATTTACAGCCACAAGGTAATATAACCTATTTTAACATTCGAAACTAATTGTTTAGAGCTTCCGAATTTCTATATGTCAACTTTTTTACTACTACAAAAAAACTAGAAATACCTTTTAGATCAAAAAAAAATTATACTTTACAATTCTAACCTTCATAACAAGTCAAACAGATCCATGTATATGTCTCAACATTGAAAATTTTCTGAAGAAGACCGTCGATGAACGGTCGAAAAGTTAAATAAAAACGAAACTGTGAGTCCTCACAGTTAGTTTCTTTAATAAAACGACCAGTATTCAACAGTTTTGAACATCTTAATTCTTACTCACCCTGGTCACCAATAAGATCATAAAGAATTCTTGCACACCCCCTCAATGAGATTTCATTCTTCGGAATACTGTCAGCATTTAAAAACTTTTATTGGCAAACTGAAAATTGATTTCTAGAGAATGTCTGATTCAGAATACCATGTGTCGTTCCCAATGTATACAAATTTTGATTATTCCTTACCATAATCACGGCAAGCATATTTCTCGAGTCACTTCTTCCACGATCCAAATCGGGAACCAGAACTTTCACAGTTCCCTCTGGATTTGCTGGTTGAAACTTTGAATAAGAATGCTCAACCATTTCTTCTGCCTGCTGCTCTAAGTTAGAATTTGCCGTTTTTCTCCTTTTGTGGACTTGCTCCCTATTTTTTTCAATTACTTCAGATGCCGAACTATCTCCTCCGGTGACATAATCATTATTATACATGTATTTTCTGTGATAACATGAGCTTCGGTCGAGACAGAGTTCAGCAATGTCACAGGAGATTGCAGACATGACAAACTGCTTTTTGGTTTCGCGGCAAACATAGCTTCATACAGGCTACGCTTTATACTAGAGTACAAAGTTCTATTGTTCATCAACTGAACCAACCGCAGACCTTCAGCCCATTTCTTTGTTTCATTTTATTGTTGCCAAGCACTCACTATTCTGCTATTTTGCCGTGAAATCAACTTGGCATCTTGAATTAAACTCCTTACTGATGATAGGCTTGACCTCTAATCCTATTCGTGGAACGTTGTGCTTTTTCTGACAGATCTCACATAAAGTACGATACATCATTATTACATCTTTCGTGATATTCTTATACTTCTCATTTAGGATATCTTTCATGCTATCTTTCATGCGGTTGCGACCGCCATGGCCGATTGAATTGTGAGCATCGTGCAGAATAATGAACAATTCTTCAGTGTGAACTTGCAATTTGAAGGATGTGTCAGTTTTTTCGACTGGAATTATCATTATTTCAACTTTGATCTTCTCCCCAAACTCAGCTTCATCATGCCGACGTAAAAATTGGTAGTCTTGAGGCTTCTTCTTGTAACCATTTGATTTAATTTTCTTGATATCATCCGTCAAATTTAAATATTCTACTTTCAAGAGGAGTAAGCTGTTGTCTTTTTTCACTTTGGTTTACTCATTAATCCTTCCATCGAACTTGTTTTTTATCTCTACAGTTGAAGAATCCATATTTCCTCGTCAACCATGCTGGAAAATCAAACACATATCGTCGCATCATTGTGAGAGAACAAATAACCATCAATCAAAAAGCTTGTCCCCGATTTAAAACTGTTTTTTACGAATTAGTTTCTAAATTTTCATTGTTATTTGTCTTTGAAGTAACCCAGTGAGTGTGTTGAGTGTATCGCGCTATTCGTTTACAGAATTCTCGACCTTTTGAACTAAATAGTGATATTCTTAACACTCACTGCATTTTGGGACTAGTTCTGTCGTCATTTTAGAAATGGTTGCGTTCTCTTATTTTATTTTAATTATATTATCTAAGCAAAACCTCTCCTTCCTCGTTACGTCTTGGAAATTACCGCTTCACTATCGTGAACCACCTGTCTTATATTTTTTATCTATTTTATATTAATTATTCTATATAATTCTTATACTATTTCCACAATACAAGTAACAACCTTCGATCAGTGCCTGTAATCAAACACTTTTTCCTATGTATACTCTGTTCCTCAGAGGGCTAATTAGCCCTAAGGACTTTCTGAAATAAATACAATACAATAGCCTCGTCGATGAAACTGCAACTAGTCAAAGTTGTTCGAATAATATCACTCGATCGTGAAATAGCCGGGACTGTGAATCAAACGCAACAATTAAAAACAAATAAACAGACTTTTGTATCACGACACTAGCAGCAGTTTACAAGGTAGACCAACCTATCAATACATTCGGCATAAATGTACACCCCTGGATTTACGAAAATAGCTTTCTTTAACTATATTGCTCCTGACTTTCATGACCATGTTCCAGAGATTTACGATTGAATAATGAATTTGGAGCAATAACAAAAGATAAACATTTTTCACTTCGCCCGGTCATAGCGATAAATTTCAACACAGTTTCATTGCTTTGCCCAGGGAGCAGCGGGCATTGTACACAATTGCCCGGTCAATGCGATGAATTCTTCGAAGATTATTCACTCTGCCCGCCTAGACTGGGTATTGTACACATTGACCGGTCATTGTGTAGAATGCCGGGATTCATCACTTTGGCCCTAAAATATACATAATCTCTTAGTTTTTGCTCAGCCTTAGTGCAGCCTTAGTGCATGGCATGAGGGCTTATGCCCTCATGAAATGGTACTTAAACCCTTATACTGGTCGGTTTTCCCTGCTTCACTTCCAATCGAACAAAGCCATATTCCTCTCACAGGTACAAGAGTCAGGTCCAAAAAATTGGTTGAAGCCAATAAAACGAATTTACGAATTTTTTTACTCTCACCGTATGGACTGTCACCCTACAATTCATTTCTTTTTTTTTCAATATCTTTAGATAATGTTACAAAATTATACTGATGAACCGGCAGGAAATTGGCATAGCAAGGATGCTGCAGTATATTTGGTAATAAGCTGTGTCAGTAAAGGGCACACTCAGAAACACGGAGTTACGCAAAGTAGCGATTTGGTTTCATTGCCACAATTTACAAGTGAACATATCATTCCGGAACTCCTTAGGCAGAATGGTAAGCTTTTTATTATCAAAAAAGTATGAATACGAATATCCAGAACTTTCGTTATGTATTTTCATGTCAGGGTTGTTAAACATTGTGGGTTTATTGATGAAGCAGAACAGAGTCATAAGCAAAAAAGGGTATCGATGATTTTTATTGTTTGAAACGTAGAGGATAAGGAGAGAATCCGTAGACTTTGTTTGAAGTCCCAACAGAGTAACAGAGGTTTTATTCACAGGATGAATAAAATAATATTATATCGATACTTCAGCTGTAAGAGCGCACTAACCATGTACAAAGAAAAAAGGACATCTGTAAAAATTACTTATGACAGCGGTTTCCAAACTATTTTCGACGGTATGAGGATATAACTCTGACCATGGTAGCCGTGGCTCTCGCCCGACGCAAAAACCCTTATACGAATAGAAGGCTAGCAGGAACGGGTAACCCTTTCTTTTGTGTGAGATTAAGTCTAGCTACAAAAATTGAAATTATGAAAATGTGGCTCAAGTGAATTCGAATCAGCTCAATCGGTTTCCTTATATAATTAGCAAATGTCGAGGATGAGATGATAAAAATCGGTTAATTTGTCGTTATCTCCTTTGAATCTTTTCGTCCTAATCTCTTATTAGGATAATGTAGTCTATTAAAATTCGATCGATTATTATTTCACAAAATTCATACTTTTCTCAACCGGCTCTTATTTTTGTACAAAGGAAAGATCGCGGGAGGCAAGGAACCACCGCATGATCCACAGTCAAGTGTCCCTCTTGGTTCTAATATTGTTAGAATATTGTAAAGTTGTGACCCTGCCTCTTCCAAAAAGTGCAAAAAAATTTTAGGACATGCTACATTATCACACTGGTGAACAAAACTGTCACCAGGAAATGAATATCGCCTGGAAATTCAGTCAGAAAAGATTTCCAGAAAACTCAAATTTTTGAACTCATCCGTTTGTCATAAATTTTCATATTTAATTGTAAGTTTTATGCGAACAGGAGTGTAAACTTTGGAATAGTCTTTGAGTAAAAATATATTAATCAAAGTGAGGCGTTTGACTGGCGCAATACGTCGTAACTAAATATCTGGCAGCATTGCAACGAGCAAAACTTTCGGAAAGAAACATCAGAAGAAAAATTTCATGTCACATTGTTCTGGCTGATGTCTGCATTTTGGAACGTCTTATACTTCATGAGAACATCAACATCACTTTCGACGAACTTGTAAAAACAGCCATGATAGTACATTCCTTCCTGCGAATATGATTGAACGTCCTACCCTGCAATTTAGGTTAACAATGTTGGCAGATTTTACAAGCAAAGAAGGGAAAAAATGGAGAAGGAGAGAATCCGAAGCAAATAGGAATATCTGTGGTTATGAATAACAAATTGGCCTTAGCTGGTATTACTTCGGAACATCTTCAGAAGGTATATAATAGCGGAGGGGCTACAGCAATAACATAATTACTTGGCCAGAATGTAGGCAAGGGTCCAAAAGAGGAAACGTGTAAACGTATCGTAACCGAGCTTCTTGCGAAATTAGATTAAAGTGAGGATTGTTCATTTTTTTAAGATTTTGCAAATAACTCATAAATTTCGATATTTTACAAGAATTATTGCTGTGGGCTTATTACAGACACTCATGTAACAAAGGAAAAAATAAGTCAAAATGGCTGCACGAAATTTTTTTTTTTTTTTAAATGTATAGTTTTTTTCTGACAAATACTTACTTTTTTGAAAGTTTTTGGCCTTCATCTCTTTACAGATCACATCCTTGCTAAAACTGATAGATTCTACCAAAAAAACTATGTGGAAAACACGGATAATAAGTCCAGAATTAATATTAAACTATGCATGTAAAATTCAGCAAATACAGAATATCTGGAACAAACAGCATAGTCCGTACTCGTATATTCAAAAATAAAATATTTTTAGCGTAAATGATCAACAACTACGGACGGCTGATCGCCCCTACATTGTTTGACGCATAAATCTACTTATATATGTCAATTTCAGTTCGAATCAAATATCTCGGATTTTCAAGCTATTAGTTTAAAAAAAAAAAAAAAAAAAAAAAAATTCGGAGACTATCATTTTTTAGTATTTAGATGTTTATTCTATGGCCAAAGGATGCATGTTGTATTTTTAGTGCCTTCCTAATCATATAATAGAAATATTTATTCCCATAAGAAATTGCTTATCAGTTTTTCTCTACTGCCAAAACTGAAGGACGAAGAGGACGCATTCATAGATAGACCCTCATAAGTTTAACGCTTAATTATTACATAATTAGATTCGTAGTGAATTCGAGACATATGAATAGTAAAGCATACAAATCTTATGGCCATAATGAACCAAATATCAATGGAATTGAATGTATCAAACGATACTGTTGTAACTGTGCTAATGGCAATAGGACGGTCGGCTGTTGTTTCCATGTAGCTGCGATTATTTATTATGTAGCTCATGCAAGATTTTTCTCTAAAATTCCTAAGCCAGTGGAACAGTTGACCAAATAGTTTGACTTTGGAGACTAAGACTGTGATTGATGAAGACAGTGATGAAGATAAGAATATACTTCACAGGAAAAGTAGCTTTTCGAAATCAATAATTAAGCGTTTAAGTTATGAAAGTCTATCTATGAATGCGTCTTCTTTGCGGATATTGATGCATAAGCGAGTTTATTCTCATTCTCTCATTTGGTGTAAGTTGCATCGTACCACTAAACAGTATAAAAATATTTCTATTCTCGTTTTGTTTATAAACTAATAACTTGGAAATCCGAGATATTTAATTTGAACTGAAATCGACTAGATTCCTGATGTAAAATGAACTTCTAGGGCAACACAACACATAAAAAGCATTCTTATATGTATATGTTCATGTACACGTATATAAGTAGATTTATACATCAAACAATGTGAGTGTGATCAGCCGTCCGTAGTTGTTGATCATTTATGCATGAAATATTTGATGTTTGAATATGCGAGTACGGACTATGCTGTTTGTTCCAGATATTCTGCATTTACTCTGTTTCAGCAAAAATGTTATCCGTGAAGAGTTAATGGCTTAAAAGCCCCAAAAAAGTAATTTAAAAAAAAACGAGTTCTTCGACTTTGTCGAGATGACTCCAGTTAAAAATCGACATTTTCCATTCATCCATTGTATCCTTCATAGAAAACCACACATTTTCAAAGAAAAAATTTTGTGCAGCCATTTTACTGAGCAAAGTTATCGCATTCTGAATTTTTTTTTTGTGAGATAATTTTTTTAAGTTAGAAAAACCGAATGTCATGACTTGAAAAAACTCACACGTGTTCCTCTTCAGGAGAAGTTAATCTCGATTTTTCACGTTGCGATATCATTCTCAGTTCTTGCGAAAAAAATATGTCGTAAAATAATGGTTTTTAGCTCATATATATACAGGGTGTCCTGGTATTCGAAATACATTTTTGGATTTTTGGATTCCAAAAAAAAAAAAAAAATGAAGACGAAAATAGTAATAAAGTTTTTTTGCCAAGTTAATAATTACTAAGTTATTACCAATAAAGAATAACCAATCAGAAGCACGCGGTAGATATCCGAGAGTGTGTGCGTAAACAAGTTCAGGGCGCATTATTAAAAATTCGTTTACGTTTGCAGTAGGTTGTGAGTGACTGGTGCAGTTTCACACTTTAGCGATATACAAAAATTGGAAAAAATATCTTTTCCTGAAACTTTCGATTCTGTAACAGTACAAAGGGGATTGGGATATTTAAATTCTGTAGAATTATCTTGAATTCTCGTAGAATTCTCTAGAAATCTGGAAAATTCTCTCAAAATTTGTAAAAGGCTTGTGGACGCTGATGAATTATGTAGAAATCTCCCAAGTTCTGGAAATTTTTCGGAAATCTGTAAAATTATTTAGAATTCTTGTGACATCTGAAGAATCCTCATGAAGTCTTGTGGAAGTCTCCAGAAATATGTGAAATTCTCGTAAATTCTTGCAGAATTCTCTAAAAATATGTAAAATACTCGTAAGTTTCCTGGGATTCCCCAGTAATTTTTGGAATTCTACTAAATTCTGTAGACGACTCTTGAATACTTTTGAATTCTATTTATGTCCATTCAATTTCATAGAATTCTCCGATCATCCGTGATCTTTCCTTCAACCCTTGTAGAATTCTTTAGAAATATGTAAAATACTCATGAATTTCCTAGAATTTTTAAAAAATCTTTCGATTTCTGTAGATGACTTGTAAATACTGTTTATTTTCGTATAAGTTTCTTTAATTTCAGAGAATTTTCTGAAAATCTGTGAAATTCATGTGAACTGTTGTGGAAGTCTCCAGAAATCGGTGAAATTCTCGTAAATTCTTGCAGAATTCTCTGAAAGTACGTGAAATGCTCGTAAGTTTCCTGGGATTCCCTAGTAATTTATGGGATTCTCCTCAATTCTGTAGGCGACTCTTGAATACTTTTGAATCCTATTTATGTTCATTCAGTTTCATGGAATTCTCCGATCATCCGTGGGAATTTTGCTTCAACCCTTGTAGAATTCTTTAGAAATATGTAAAATACTCATGAATTTTTTAGACTTTTTTGAAAATCTTTCGATTTCTGTAGAGGATTTGTAAATACTGTTCATTTCCGTATAAGTCCCTTCAATTTTAGAGAATTTTCTGAAAATCTGTGACATTCCCGTGAACTATTGTGGAAGTCTCCAGAAATCAGTGAATTTCTCATAAATTCTTGCAGAATTCACTGAAAGTATGCAAAATGCTCGTAAATGTCCTAGAATTCCTTAGTTGTTCATGGAATTCTCTTAAATTTTGTAGAAGGCTCGTGAATACTATTCAGTTCTCTAGGAGTCTCGAATTCTGTAGAATCATTCTGGAATCTGTAAGTAAAGTATTGCAGAAGGATAAGAAGAATTTAGAGGTTTATGAAAAAACTCCAAATAAACTCGAAACTTGTACAAAAATTAAAAATACTCACAAGTCTTCTACATATTTCACAAGTATTCTACAGATTTCAGGACGATTTTCCAGAATTCCAGACTCTTACAGAATTTATGAGCCTTTTACAGGATTTGAGAGGGTTCCACATATTTCTAGAGAATCCTGGAGGAATTTACGAGAATTCCACAGATTTCTAGTGAGTTCCAAATGGTTCACGGGAATTTCACAGGAGAGACTTCCACAGAATTCAGCAGTATCCACGAGCCTTTTACTGATTTTGAGGGTAATTTTCAGATTTCGAGAGAATTCTGCGAAAATTCGAGATAATTCTACAGAATCTACATATCCCGACCCCTTTTGTACTGTCACAGATTCGAAGGTATTAGGAAAAGATATTTCTTCCAATTTTTGTGTATCGCTAAAGGGTGAAGCTGCACCAGTCACTCACAACCTACTGCAAACGTAAACGAATTATAAATAATACGACCTGAACTTGTTTACACACACACTCTCGGATATCTAGCGAGTGCTTCTGATTGGTTATTCTTCATTGTTAATAACTTGATAATTATTAACTTGGCAAAAAAACTTCGTTATTATTTTCGACTCCATTTTTTTTTTTTTTTTTTTTTTGGAATCCCAAAAATATAAAAATGTATTTTGAATACCAGGACACCCTGTATAAACATTGGTTTCACAACCACCGCAGGGTCCATCCAGTAGCAACTGTCATTCAGGAAAAAAACACAAGCTCCCGGTAGCAACTGGCATTCAGGGAAAATAACACAAGCTCCCAGTTTAACCGCGGTGAAGTATACCCATGGCCACGTCCCACGACCGTGAGATGAATGACCACATGCACGACAAAATCATAATGAAGGGCCGCCGGAATGCCATCCCGCAAGTGCCACGGCATATTTTTGGACCACGGGTGTTGACTACCAGTGAAGGCGTCGCACCTCTAAGAGCACCGATGATTAGAACAATTAATTTAACCCAATATCCTCGATGACGCCGCTGTAGGAGTTCTCTGAGATCTTTGTACCTCTCCATTCTCTCAGTTTCCTTGCCTTTGATGTTGTGGTCGGCCGGGACCGAAAATTCGATCACGAACATGGTTCGGTCACGTTTGTGAAGGAGCGCCAATTCAGGTCTTGTGTGTTGGATAAGGGCTATAGTCAAGAAATCGTAACTCCAGTAAATTCGGTACTCCTTGTTCTCAAGATTAGACTCCAACCAACCAAACCCTAACCACCCTAAACGAATAGAGTAGAACTGGGACGGCAAGCATGTTAGTCGCAGATATCTTGTTCAACGACGACAGGTTGCACGACCAAATCCGTCAGGGTAGGTGTTTGTATCTGCTTTGGAAAACCTCCTTTACTGATGTATCCTGAATGCGGCTCTCAGGCACACCAAGGTATTTGTAGGTCTTTCCAGCGCTAAGGTGTCTAATAGCACTTCGGTCAACAAGCTTAGGGTTCTTACCTATACCTGCTATTCGTCCATTAAGATGAATCTTGGCGTACTTATCCAATCCAAAGTCGATACCGATTTCTCGTGTGCACCTCCCTACCATTCTCAGAGCATCTTCAAGATGTTCTCTTCCAGAAGCATAGATCTTTGAGTCATCCATATGAGCGCAAGGGATAGGGGCAATAGTGTGATGCAGAAGAGAAGAGGGCTTATTGCGTCACCCTGAAAAAGACTTCTCTGGAAAGAACACTGTTGGTAGTCGCACGATGTTTTCCAGAAGTGATAGTAAATCTGATCTTCCAAAGTGACATTAATCTCTCAATGCAACCAACTTTAACTGAATGAACCTTCAAGATTTTCAACAGATAGATGATAAGTCTATGGGAAGTTAAATCAAAACCTTTCTGGTAATCAATTTAGGCCATCAACAAATTGCGTTTGTGGTTTGCAGCGTCTTTGCAGACACTTTTGTCGATCAGCAGGTTTGACAAGTCGCCTTTCTTCGGTAGGAGTACAGTTCGTCCTAACACCTCCCACTGCGGAATAGGGATCTCCGACTTTGGTAGGCATTCCCTCTTGGATATTATGAGTTTATTGCACAGCTCCTTTTAACTTATGATGATCTCAGTGCCTTCATTGAATGGATGTTTTACTTCTTAAATCTCTCTCCAAAATGTCTCGGATACTTCGGACTCTGGTGGGTTTTTGACAAGAACAGGAGGATCGCTAAAGAGGCGCCATAGGTCAGCGAGAAACTTTTGATTCTCTTCGACCCATCCCTTCCTCTTTTCAATTCTCCTCCTTGTGTCAGATAGTACTCGAATTTTATCAAAAATGTGCTGTTTGATGGTCATCAGCTTCGACATTTTCAATGTGTGATGATGGATCCTCATTTCATGAGCGAACTTTCGAACCCTTGCCGTAAAAGGCTTATCAGATTTTATGTAGGTAATCGACACTGCATACGGGACGCGTTTCGTCTTGCCCAGCCAATATTCTTGTTTAGTTGATGCAAGTGCTTTTTGGTTTTTTCATCAATCGTTGGTTTGGACTTTCGATTTGAATCCGCCAAAGCTTTCGCCGCATCATAAACTGAACAAGTGATTTTCCAGGGGTCGGAATCCTCTGAGAGATCTTCACGAAGGATAGCATCCATTTCAGCCAGATCGAGAGGCTTGGAAGGAACCAAAAAATTAATGTTCCTCCTTGTCCTAAAATCGCCATAGTCCCTCAAGGAAAGCCTTGTTTCAGCAGTTGGTCTCAATGTCGCTTCCTGATATTCGTCTGTGGCTTGTTCTTGCTGCTATTTAGAAAGCGTTCCGCGTACATCTCTTGTCTGCGAAGGGTTCACGGCACGGTTTCTCAACACTTATTGTGAACCAGTTTTGAACCGCATTCATAATTGGATTGGAATAGTGTGTTTGCATAATTATTCCCACGAGTAACTAGGTAAGGGATTTCCCACCCTCACAGATACCCGAATGCGAGAGCAAGGATATATCTTCCAGAAGGCTGTCCTTATTCTGGAGACACCGTGCAGGACACCACGCCCAGGTGCCATTCAGTTAAAGCACGGTTGTTTACGCCGCATCTTGGGAGTTTTTACTTCAGGACCAGCCCTGGAAAATTGTCCGCGACTGCTTACAGTTTTCGTAACCATATTCAGCAGAAACCTTGGGTAAAGGAACCCTGTATCCGCAACCTGAGGACGCGTTCGGTGGTTTTGTCATAGGCCCATCAGTTCGATGCCAAAGGAATCAAACCGGATATATATAGATAGATAGGTAAACGTTTATTCTGCACCCTATTGACCGTGAGAAATTGACTTGCTTACACCACCATGTTCTACTAAATTTTTTCCCTCCTTTTTTCTTTTTTTTTTTTACATAAAGCACTAATCTCGAACATCCTTCCACACTTTGTTCAACGTTCCTTAATACTATAACCGCCCGCTCGCTCGCTTGCATTGCCTTGCATTCCTCGCTTCGCCTCGCACGCATTTTCCTGCATTTCGTCAGCCTCGCATTGAGAAACTCTGCCTCCGCGGTTCCTACCTATTGTCTTATTTGCTATTCCTTACATACTATTCACATTATTTACATTGATCGTACATTTACTTCCTCTCCTTACACATCTATCTCCATTCCTCCCCCTCCTTGCTTCTCTTTCTCTCCATCTTACCCAGTACCCCCTTCACTCATGCAATCGCCCTTTTCTCCCCTCTTTCATGTAGAATTACCTCCATGCTTATTCCACTCCTTTCCGACTCCTTTTATTCTGCTACCCAGTGTTCCACCTTTGCATACCCCTTTTCACACAATTCGCATCTTCTCATCTCCGCAAGCCAGAACCTATTAGCGCCGTCCATGCTTCCACATCTCATTCTCGCTATCATCTCTTGGCCTCCTTTCTCTCCTTTCTCACACAAATATCGCGCTCTCTTCGTGGCATAATCCACTCATATTACTCATTATACCTTGACCCTCTTATCTTCTCTTCTCCTACTGTGTTCTCTCTCTCCACGCCGTTCCTCTTAACACTCTCATACACCTTTCTCCCTTCCTCGTGACTTCTCCTCTTTTCATCCGTATGCAGACTATTTTTCCGATAATACCTTTCTCTCTCACCCTTCGTCTTTCCAACTCTTCTCCTGTTCTCCTTCTCCCACCAACACTGCCTTACAAGCCTACTTCCCCTCTCTTCCAAGAATTTTTCCTCATATTTACACGCTTGGCTACCTGTCAGTATGCCTAAACTCGTTCTCCCCGTCTCCCTCCTAACGATATAACTAGGTGTGCTCCGGTCCCACCCCAGTGTCCATTTGATGTATCTCCCCTGTACTCTATTAACCTCCTTACTTTCCTTCCACCCCCACACCTCTTTCCCACAATACACAACACAACTTTTACCCTCCCTTCTCTCTCTTACATACCACCATTTACTTCCCCATTCCTCCTGAATAGGAAGCCCAGGTACACAAACTCTTTCACCTCCTGCACAGCCGCCCGCTTCCATTCCCATTTCCTCTCTTATCCCTCCCACCTCCTCTCCTCAAAACCATAACCTTGGACTTTTCCGCGTTTAACTCTAACCTACTCCTATCCAGGTATCTTGTCAACATCTTTATCATCTCCTTTGAGGTCTCCTCGCTTTATGCCAACAACTCTATGTCATCTGCATATGCAAGTGATCAAATTCCAACCCTCCCCACTCTCACTTCCCCTACCACTCCTTCCTCTAGCTTCCTCTTCATGTCAGCAATTATGATCGCAAAAAGCGTTGGGCTAAGCGGGCACCCCTGCCTCAATCCCCTATCTACCTAGAAACCCTCCGAGATCCTGCCCCCCCCCCCTCCCCTTCCCTTATCCTCCGTCTCTCCCTACCCCCCTCTTACCCTCTCCATCAGACCTTTCTCCACTCCCCTCTCCTCCATCGCCTCAAAAAACCTCATTCTATCAACTGAAGGGAACGCTCCTTTGAGATCTACGAAAAACGCGTAAACCTCTGAATCCCTGTCCAACACACAAGACCCGACGACGTGCTCCTGGACAAAAGTGACCGAACTATGTTCGTGATCGAATTCTTGTCCTCGACCGACTACAACCTTAGAGGCAAGGAAATCGAGAAAAAAAAGAGGTACAGAGATCTCAGAGAACACCTTCAGCGGTAACATCAAGGATATTTGGTCAAAGTAATTGTTCTCTCAATCGGTGTTCTTTGAGGTGCGTCGCCTTGAATGGTTATACCCGTGTGCCAAAAATATGCCGTGGCACTTGCTGGATGGATGCAGAGAGCAGTCATATTTGGGTCGCTCCGTGTCCTCAAGACATACGAGTCGTAAGCCGGCCCCTTATTATGATTTCTTCGTGCATGTGGTCACTCATCTTACGGTCGTGAGACGTGACCATAAGTGTATTTTACCACCGTTCAACTGGGAGCTTGTGCCATTTTCCAGAGTGGCGGTTGCTCCCGGGCGGACCCTGCGGTGGTTGTTTAACCAAA
>WSXT02141021.1:0-10480 GCA_011762715.2 Neuroterus valhalla
ATCCCCAGCAAGCGCGTAGCCAGAAAAATTTTTCGGGGGGGGGGGGGGTTGTTAAATGTGTCAGCAAGTATCAAACATATGGATTCGCGCCTGATCCCCAGGATTAGAATGAAGCTAGAATCAAACAAGTTTTGATATCCCTGAAAGAAATTTATCACAACGGTATTCTTATGCATCAAATGAAAAAATCAAACAGCTTTTTCAAGGGAGTCCAAACTAGAAGCATGACTACATGATATCTCGAGCAAGTGGGAAACAATACGTTCAAAAAGATAGAGTTATATTTTATTTAGGAGAGAGCAGAGTTATACAGTTCAAGTGGTGTTTCGAATCATTCGAAAATAACTCTGGTGAATAATAGTGATAATAACATAAATAAATGATAGTACGAGACTATGGATTCAACATTTCCAAACTCCCGTTGCCCTACGCCTATGAGGCTTGAAACCAGTGTTTATATGGTTCGTGTGAAAATCCTTTGTATCAAGTGTTCCCCCACGTGACAAAATATACGAGTTCAAAAGTTGATGAAAATATTCTTCATGGATCACGGAAGGTTATCCTGTAAAAATTGTTATATACTGCCTACACTTCTCCGATATTTATGCAACATAAATATGAAAAAATAATGAAAAATATGTACAAGCGTCTCATGCTCGCAAGATCAGAGCGTAAGAATCATACCCCCATATCCAAACAAAAGTCAAAATGAAAATGTTTTCAATAATGCCTTATGAGCGAGTAAATACACAATGGGATCGTTCAAAATGAGCTGAAATTGTAACTAACACAAGAATACTGCAGAACTTTTTATCAAGTAATTGGACACATTTTGCTATTATTTAGCGTGTACTCGTATCACCCCTTGCAAAACCTCCCAATCAACGTAGTGACTAACCCTACATTTGAAATAAAATTTTCGCTTATTATTTCTTATTGAAAACACTTTTGCTTGCATAAAATCTTTGCACCCTCGATTTGTAAGAACCACATTTCAAACTCGAGAAGATGTTATTCAACGAATTAATTTATGTGATAAATAAGTTCCATAAACATCAAAAATCTATATAAATATTCATCAAAATTTTGTGAAATAACTTCACAATCGAACTAAGCGAAATTACAGAAAAATTCCAAGACTCTAGTTCACTGACATAGAAAAGTTAGTATATTGACATGGCTGTGAAAGACAGGGAGAGGAAGAAGTGCTAATTGGTGAGAGGGAGATATGGACAGAGGAGGCTATAGAAAAGTAGCAGGAGTAGCTAGGGGAAGTGACTTTTGAAGAGGAGTCGGTGGGAGAGATATGGGGGGTTTGTGCGAAAGAAAAGATTTAGAAAGAAGAGGAAGGGAATGGTGAAATCGTGGTGGCATAGGGAATGTAAAAAGATTAAGAGAAGGGTGAAAAGGAAGTACCAGAAGTGGAATGATGGAACCAGGAAGAGAGAGCAATATATAGAGATGAGGAGAGAGTGTATGTTTTTGTGTATAAGAAAAGAGCAAGGGAGAGAGCAGAAGCTGGGAGAGGAATTGAGGAGTGTTAAGACCAAGGGAGACGTGTGGAAGATAATAAATAGGTTTAGAAAGCGCACGGAGTGGATAAGTGAGAAGATCGGAAGTGAGGAGTGGAGGGAGTTTTTCAAAGACTCATTTCAGGGCTCAGACGAACGTAAGATAGATGAGGAAAGTAGAAGAACAAGAGGGGATAGAAGGTCAGAGTTGAGTGACAAGGAGATAGAATTGCAAATGAGAAAATTAAAAAGGTTGAAGTCACCAGGTTTGAACGGGGTGCAGAATAAAGCGTGGATTTTTAGCACACCAGCTGTTAGAGACAAGCTAAGAGAGGTAGTTAAGAAGGTATAGAGGAGTGAGG
This sequence comes from Neuroterus valhalla, assembly GCA_011762715.2. Classification (NCBI taxonomy): domain Eukaryota; kingdom Metazoa; phylum Arthropoda; class Insecta; order Hymenoptera; family Cynipidae; genus Neuroterus; species Neuroterus valhalla. Next base: position 1,874 of record WSXT02141021.1, read on the forward strand.
AATTTCCAGGAGAGCCGAGTGAGAAGCTGATAGTGCTACTGTATAAGAAGAGAAATAGAGATAGGCAAGACAATTACAGAAGAATCACATATTGATGAACACGGCATATAAAGTGTGCACAATGGTATTGGTAGAGAGGCTTCGTAATCATGTCGAAGGGAGAGGCATATTGCCGGAGACTCAGGCGGGATTCAGATATGGTAGGAGCACTGTAGACAATATTTATATTTTGCAGCACGTGGTTGATAGAGAAATAGTAGAGAAGGGGTCAAAAGTTATGGAGAGGGAGTAGAGGAAGGTCTGATCGAAATGGTGAGAAAGGTGTATAAAGAGACGGAAGATATGATGAGAGTAGGGGACACGATTTTAGAGGGTTTCTGGATGGATAGGGGGTTGAGGCAAGGATGTCCGCTAGGCCAACGCATTTTGCGATCCTAATCGCTGACATGGAGAGGAAGCTAGAGGAAGGAGTAGTTGAGGGAGAGAGGGTAGGAGGGGTTAGAATTTGGTCACTTGCGTATACAGATGACATAGTGTTACTGGCAAAACGTGAGGGAGCATTGGAAGAGATGATGAAGAGGTTGAGAAGGTACCTGGATAGGAGTCGGTTGGAGTTAAATTTAGAAAAGTCCAAGATTATGGTGTTTAGGAGGGGAGGTGAAAGAGAAGAGAGAAGGGATGGGAAATAAAAAGGGAGGGTGGTGCAGGAGGTGAAGGGGTTCATGTACCGGGGGGGGTGGGGCCTTTGATAGAAGAATGAAGCTGTTTGACTCCCTGGTTATGAGCGTGCTACTGTATGGAGTAGAGGTGTTAGGGTATTGGATAGGGTTGGATAGAACTGCACCAAGTTGTATTGTGAGAATGGAGACAGGGAGAATGAGTTTGGAGATTTGGACAGGCAGCCGAGCGTGTAAGTATGAAGAGAAATTCATGGAAGAAGGGTAAAGTACGCTGGTGAGGGAGTGTTTGTGAGAGAAGGAAAACAGGAGTGAGGGGGAAAGATGGAGGATGAGAAAGGTTTTCTCGAAAAAATGTTTTGCATGAGGATGAAGTGAGGAGAAGTCACGAGGAAGGGAGAGAGGTGTACGAGATGGTTGAGAGGAACGACATAGAGAGAGAGAAGGCAGAAGGGGCGGAGATGATAAGAGAGTCAAAGTATAAAGAGGGACATGGGTGAGTTACGCCACTGGAGAGAATGTGGTATTCGTGTGATAAAGGAGAGAAAGGAAGCCTGGAAATAATAGCGAGAATGAGATGTGAAAGCATGCAGGGCGCTAACAGGTTCTGGCTTCTGCAGGAGAAGAGGATGTGCGAGTTGTATGGAAAGGGGTATGCAAAAGGTAAAACACTATGTGGAAGAATGCGAGGAGTTGGGGAGGAGTGGAATTAGCATGGAAATAATACTGCATGAAACATGTGAGAAAAAGGTGATTGCTTGGGCGTAAGGGGTGGTGGGCAAAATGGAGGAGAAGAGGAGGAAGAGAAAGGAGGAATGGAGATAGTTGTGAAGAACAAGAAGGAGAAGCAGATGTAAGAAAGATGTAAATAGTGTAAATAGTAGATAAGGAATAGCAAATAAGGAATAGAAGATAAGAAATTAGTAGGACAAGAGGCTGAAGAATGAACGTTTTTCTATCTATCTATAGACATAGTTGTTTTTTCTAAATGAAGAATTGAACAAAAATATAAAATCAAATCAAGAATCTAAAAAAGAATTTGGAAGCACTTCCTACTATCAACTTTTATGCGGGTTCTATAACTCTGAGTTATTTGTGAACGCGAATTCATTTTTTTTCAAAAGCGCTTTGAGAGTGATTTTATTCAAGGTAATTGAATATCAGAGAATCAATATCAAAGGTGGAATCGCATTCGTGAGCACCTTTCAATCACATGTGATACAGCCCAAACGTGAGATTAGTGTATTTCCCGTTATGCAACAGTTTGTTTGAACTAATTAAGAGTAGAGTCAATATTTCGACGAGCCTAATCCTTATGAAACCAATCGATAGTAGCTACTGGTTATAATGCCAGCTAATAATTCTTTGCATTGAAAAAATTACAGGGTTATACCCCAGATCATGCAAAATGGATGATCTACATTTCGGAGAGGTCAGTATTGTGCCATACAATTTGCATAGCAATTCGCTAGCTTCCACGTTTTACCGCTGCGCCAAAAGCTTTCTATCCGGTCTCCTGAAATATAACCTTGTGATTCAGGCACTCCCAATTTTTCCCTTTCCAATTTTTATGACGTCTGAAGAAGGTACGGGGAAAAGGAGAATGCGTTAAAGGTTGATAGGATAATTACCTTCTGATTCATCGGATAAGGGTTACGAAGCGATTGAAACATGAGTAGGAAGATTAGCAGAAATGTTAAAGCTTAGAGGTCAGAAGTGAAAGAACATAGAACAAGGGTCACTAGTGAAACTTCAGAGTTCAAAGAATAAATACTACAGGTCAGAGACAATTAGAAATTATCAAAGACAATGTCTGAAATCATATGTGGAAATTTAGGAGTCAGAGATAAGATATCTTGATTCATTGGTCAAATAGGAGAAATTATTCTCCAAATTTTTTTTTAATTCCACTTCTCTCTTCCCTTTTCTTTCAACTGAGCTTCTTATAACTCCAAGCAATTTTCGTCGCGTTTCTTCAGAAACAGGTACAAGTTTGTGTTCAAGTTCTTGTGTCTTCATAAAACGAGTTCTTACCAGAATTTTCTCGTTTTTTGAAATATTCACAAGAGTAATGTTATTCTGTTATAATAAACAATGTACTTTCCCTTTTGACTTAAAATTCCTCTTCGACTTGAGCCTTCCCGAACCCTTCCTTCAGCCGCCTTTATATGCCGTTCATATTGAACGAACTTGATGTTTAATTCATGGTTCCAGTTCCTCGTCATTCAATGCACCGACAATCGTCTAGTAAATTGGGGCTTTCTTGTAGACCTGACCAACTTTTTTATTACCGCAGATCGGTTGAACGTCATTTTTAAAATGCCAGTTAGTCGCACAAATTCTGAACTCGAGACGTTTTTCCATAGAATATGTGTGAATGTTTTGCATCTGAGGAGAAATGTCTCCCCAACGCCCTAGACGAGATTAGGTTTCTTACCTTTGAAGCTCCTACGCCATCTACTCAAGTTTTATAAACATGAGACTGGATCAGAAAATTCCGAATTTTATCAAGTTCATGAAAAGAAAGATTTTATTGTTCTGCTTCATATATGTAGCTAGGTTTATCGCTGCTGGATAAATTCAGGCGTTTGGTGAAATCTCTACGAATCAGTGCATTGACGCTTGTGGAATCGTATTTCTAGCACAAAAATGTATACAGGAATTACTTGTTATATTGTATGCAAGTTGAGTGAAAAATTTCAGAAGAAAAATAAAAAAAAGGAATCAATATAAATATCTCCGAGATAATAAGGAACTCATGAATTTCACTTTGCGTTCCTCCGCAGAGAATACGGAAAGGTATTGCATCTTATGCCAGTTTTTCAGTATTATCCAAGCACTCACACTTTAAAATTAATTTCTGATTAGGCACTGTATGTTTTCAATTTTACGTCAAGACCAATTAACCGGGAAACTTAGAAATAGAAACTTTGGACAATTGGAGATTGGCGAATTAATCGTCTGTACGAGACGAGAGTCATTTACTTTACACACAAAAAAGCTGAGCCAGACAATGAAGGATTGGGATTTGGATTATTATAAATATGACCTCCTTCTGCGATATACAATTTACCGGTAAGTTGCAATAACGATCTACTTATATTTACAGGAGAAGCTGGTTTTTTTCTAAAAAATAACTCTCCGATTCAAAGAGTAATAGTATATTACACTACAAGGGCAGATAGTTGAATTTCCTGCACTGTGTAATATGATGCCCGAGGCGAAGCCGAGGGCATCCTTTCTCGGAGTGCAGGGCTTTCAAACTTTTCCCCGCGTGGTATATACTTTTTTCCTCATACCCGGTCGAAAGTACAGCGAAGAGTCGTATTTTTATATAAAATATATGTACATTATAGCATGTATTGTTGCCTGCCGCGACATTTGCAGCACGAGCGAAGCGAGTGTTGCTGGTCGGGGGGCAGGCACCACATACATTTACAGAAGTAAATTTAATTACACATCTTCAAAAGAAATAATTTCAATTTTATTCTTTCATAACCTCTTCTTCATCCGTGGTTTCGTCAAAAGCGAATGATTCATTCATTTCGTTCATTTTTTATTATAAATATTCAGTTCATATTATTTATTAAATTATATTCACTAATACGTAAAAACACAAATTCAATCCAAAAAAGCTTTGAGGTTCTATAAACAAGCGCGAGTAAGGATTCATCAAGGGAGTCAGATGCTAGCGAATCAGATCAGAATTCTCTTAATCTATCAGCTGCTTCTGATATATTGCCTATATTTGCTTTGACGAATATTGGATCTTTGAGATCATTCTGGAATTTTTTCACTGTTCTAAAGACTTTATTTGAATCAATAAATTTATGGGTTTTGATGTGATTTGAAACCAAATCTGTGACTACTCTTCTGACATTTGCTTTTTTGGCTCCATCATCAATATTTCTTATACTTTCTTCAATATATGCAATGAAATTATTACATGGAATTTTCTCTGAGCGATAAGGAATATCAAATTTATTTCCCAAAGCTACGGTTTCAGCTATCTCATCAGGAATTGTTACATTGGATATATTTTAAAACCAATTATTCAATCTCGATTCTCTATATTTATTTTTGTTCTTCAAAAATCTGTTCTTAGCTGATTTTTAATCCGTTCCTCATAAAGTTAAGTATGAACCTGATAGACCTAGTGGCTTCTAAAGGCACAAGCACATTTAAAATTTGTGCAATATATTTTAAAATATCCAGGTCAGGTTTATTATAATAAAACTCTTGTTAAGGTAGATAAGTGTACGTAGGTGGCTTTGAGAGCCCAAAAGCGATATTGCATTTATTAATTTGAATTCATTCCGTATGTGTAAGGACTTATACCAGGGAGAAATTTACGCCCGGTTAAAGGCCTCGTTGAAATTTCAACACGAGGCTCTACACGAGCTTCAAAATTTGTTTATTATCTCTGGAAAGAGAGTTCACCAATAAGTTACCTATTTTTCAGGGATTGCAACTGGTAATATCGCCAAAACATTCAATGAGAAACAAGGGCTTTTCAGATTTTGCTAAATTACGATGTTGCGACGGTTAGAAAGTTTTGTGGGATATGTGATAATTCGCACTTCTGCGGATGATAGTTATATAACACTCAGGGCATTTGCGATACTGTATCGTATTTTATCCGTTCACTCTATATCCCATGGTCCTCCCATTTTACGGAGCGGATGTTGTCCATAAGACGTCTCCTGAGTCTTTTCCTACTGATAAGGAGGTTTCAGTGTGTTTGCAATATTTCAGACAGTTCTCACACAGAAAAAAGGTAGGCTTAATTTTGCTGCTTCTTCTTTCTTACTTCCAAGTCTCTTTCCAGACGTCACCACGGCAACCTTAGCTTCTAATCTTTGATTTAACAACCTAATTTCGGTCCTTTTAGACTCAAAAATGCTGCGTTCTAATTTTGAGCAATATCTGAACTGAGAAAATCCTGCGTTTTCTCTATGCATCAACAAATAATTCAGTATTTTTCGGATGAAATGTCGGATGTTACTTCAAGAATCAGATAACTTCGAAATGATAAACTCCTTTAACAGACAAACGGTTCGTTAACTACAGTAAATATATTACACAAAATGTTAAGCAATAGTAAATTATTTTATTGGATCTTTGCTTCTTTTGGAAGGGTATACATATACTCTGAGCTAGGCGACCGAACTGTGAAAAACGGAACACCCCGTCACGAGAAAAGAGACAGATTTTTCGACACACGCCTCGACACACGCAGCTATCTCTCCCTTCCTTTCTCCCTCCCTGCCGTTCTGGAGGTCGATGTAGTAGATGTGCAGTAGACTCTGCGCCTCACGTTCTCACATGTCTTTCTTTCGCCTGCTCTTACTCAGTGCGGCGCGGCGCACACTCGACGCGTCGCGTGTGTTTATCGAACACGGTCTTACACATTCTGCGCGAGAAAAATCATTTATAATGAGTAGTTCTGATAGTGATTCGTCTGAAAGTTCATGTCTGCATAAAACACTCGAAACTGACAAACTTTAATAATTTAATTCCTCTAAAATACGAATCTCCGATTGCGATCAACTTTATACTTCCTGCTACAATATTTCTTTTACTGGCGTGCATGTATGCATAAAGTGAGAGGATAGCTGTTTTCTTCCAATCGAATAATGAAATAACAATCAAATTCATGATTTTTTTTCAACACCAAAGAGCAAAGCTACTGTCAGCGATCCCGCGACCGCTCTACTTTTTTTTTAATGTAATTTTGACATTGAGCAAGCGGAACTTGTTCAATTTTTTCAGAATTCGTTCGGACTGGGATAATAACTAATCACACAATTGAACAGCTCAATTTAATAGGATCATATTTAATTTCACCAAGATCTTTAATTTTTTCCAAATCTGAGCAGCATATTAGGGAAAATACATTATGAAATAGGTCTGACGGTATTATATACGAATAATGTGTTATGTTTCCGATTCAACAGAATTGAACAAATATACAACCTCATCTATTTCTAATCATGATGGGTGCATGAAAGTGCTTATTTTTACCTGTCAAAGATTTTATATTTTGGAATTTTACATCAAAAGCTTCCGAATCTCGCTGAAAAAATGAGGATGAGTCTGCTTGATTTTTGTGGATAAACATCTTGCTTCAATCCTTCCAAACTAGGGTCCGAATAATGTGACCCACTGCACTTTTAAATATGAGGTAATACCCAGTCAGACTGTTTAGTTAGCATGTGCTCTAAAAAAATCTCTACATTCTTGATATAGAGAGAATATTCAAGACTGCGTTCACTGTTCATAATATCTGTTATGATCGGATTAGAGAAACATCGTGGGTGCAAACAGCGTAAAGCAACGGGTTTCGCAGTGAGCGGAAGCAAATCTGTGATTTGAACGTTCTGCTTTAATGTCGATGTGCGACGATCAAATTAACGAAGCTTAAACATCAATGAAGTACGTGAATGAAAAGAAGCGCTTTCAGAACCAATAGAATTTTTCAGAACAAACACGTTACTCCATACTGACACCATAGTCGATCGAAGTAAGTCTGATAACAGGGTTGGTGTAATGAAGAGAATATTCTGAAAGAAAAACAGATAAGTTACTACCTTCTTTTAATACAATATGAAGATTATTTCTCTTCTTATTCGTAGAAATAAGATGACTCTAATAATTTGTTGCATTCATAATTTATTCCCCATGAAACTGAGATGCTTTCACTGAAAGCTTCATTTTGTAATTGATTCATCTGGCGTTTTACTTTGATTTTTTTTACATAGAATATCTTTCGTTGCATTATGTTGGAAATAAAGAATGATATTATATTCCTCTACGATATGTTAACAGTTTGAGGTTTGTTGGAAAGGTTGACTATAAAGGGTGATCCAAAAGATTTTTTCCGAATTTTCATGCAAAACGCCCGGAAAATTGTTCGAATCCACAAAAAAATAAATGAATTTATTTTCTTTGAAAAAAGATAATATTAGGAGGTGTCTAACCCCAATGAAGTTTAACACGTATTTCCTATAAGAGAAGAAGACGTTTTTGTAAATTTTATTCAGGAATCTCAACTTTCGGCGAATCGAGTTTATAATTCACGATTTATCTTCACAATGAGTCACAGAATGCGAATAAAATAATATTTTCCAAATATCACCACCATAAGTCTGTTTAATAAGGTTCCACAAAACCCCCATAAGTGAAAAAATGGGTTTTTCGATGTTTTGGCGCTACTTATCATTTTCTTGCGGTTTTTTACGCAAATTGTTTTAATGCACAAAATACTACTTTATATTATGATTAGATGTTTATTTAAATTGCTTTACCAATTTATTACTGTTTTTTGCAACTTTCTCTTGGAGAGGGGTTATAAGTCAAGTTTTTTTCTGAATTTTCCAACTTTTTTCCAACGTCTCAGTTAAAGCAAGGTGATAACCAATGAAAGATAACGAACATAATCGTTGAAACAATTTTTTATTAATTATGACAATATTATCTTAGAATAATGCTACAAAAATGCGGTTTTTTTCTGAATTTTCCACCTCTTTTCAACGTTTCAGTTAAAGCAAGATGATAATTCTTAAAAGATAACAAACATAATTGTTTAAACAATTTTTTAATAATTATAACAGTATTCCCTTAGAATCATGCTAGAAAATTGCGGTTTTTCTGAAATGTTCAATTTTTTGCCACTTTCCACTCAAAGTAAGTAATTATTTAATTCCATTTAGCAAAAATAGATTATTCTTCTAGTTTAATACTACATAGTTGCGTTTTTCTCTGAAATTTTTAAGTTTTTATCACTTTTTAATTATATCAAGCAGTAATTACTTCGTGTTAGAAAGAATATTATTGTTTAAACAATTTATTATCATTGCTTAAAATATTTTCTTTGCCTAATGATAGAAACTCGCGATTTTTTCTGTAATTTTCAACTTTTTCCTTACTT
>WSXT02141032.1:0-10480 GCA_011762715.2 Neuroterus valhalla
ATCAAGTTTTCGTTCACAATTCATCTTTTTCAGTAAAAGATAGTTTACGTTTGAAAACTCAACTCCTTCAGTTGAAGATTTTTTATTTTAGTGTAAAAATTTTATTCTTGGTTTAAAATTAATTTTTCAAGCCAAAAATGTTACTATTCCATTTTTGGTTGGAAATAATTATTTTTTGAGTTCGAAATTCGACTATTTTGTTGAATCATTGCATTTTTTGAAAATTTTTTGAAAATTTTGTGAAAATTTTTTGAAAATTGGATTGGTCTTATTAAATATTCATCTTTTTATTTGAAAATTCATATTCTTGGTTGTAGACTGACTTATTTGGTTGGGAATGCGTTTTTTTTTTGCTATTCATTGATTTTCCTAATTGTAAGTTTAACTGTTTCAATTTTTGTAAAGAAATGATATTTTTTGTTGCAAATAAATGTTTGCGTTTTGCGACAAACATAAATATGTTACTTCTAGTCGACCGGGAAAATTGACAAACTTGACCTTGAAGAACCGGGAAATGACCGAGAATTTGAAATCGTCCACCGAACCGCCACCCTGGGGTCGCCGATCAATCCCTCTAGCAATCACCCCAGGTGAAGGGCTCTACGGAGCCATTATATATCACGATTCACACATAAACACCTATAATTTGACGGATAAACCCCAACCAGTATGCAAAGCTCTTAATGAGGGCCCGTCAGGATCCAAAATCTTTTGTATTCATTATTTTCCTTATGAACAATTTTCCTCTATAGATGCTCATCCCTGCATACATTTTTGGCTTTATTTTCATCCATTCTTCATACATGCCAACCATTCTTTCTGCGGTCTACCTTGGTATAATACGCCGTGGTATTCACCTTATTTAAATGCACTTGCTCCGTTGAACGTCCTTTATCCATCCTTACAACATGAAGAGCCAAAGAAAGAAAACTTAATATGATTTTTGATTGATTACACCCAGAAAACCATTAGTGCGAAATTTGATGCATCTGATTTTGAACAATAGTAATTTACATTGTTCCTACATTTGTTTCCATGTCTCAAGAATGCTGCAACTTGGAACTACACATAATTTGGCGTCTCTACTTTTAAGGATTGGCTTCCGACAGTAAATTTTTCCTTAAATTTTAAACTTTTCAACTTAAGTGGAATCACCTGCACAATGTTATAAGTATATTCAAGAAATGAGCATATCTAAAACGCAAATAAGGAACTCACATATGCATAATTACTTTACTTACGCAAATCTACTTTGTTAATTTGGGAATTACTTCCCGCTTTGTGATATCACGTATGTCTATTTAAACTCAATTCAGTGGAGTGAAAAAAATGAGAGTCGAACGATGTAAATTACTCCAAAAAAAACTTCAAGCTGCCATCATCTACAGTACACACAAATATTTTTTCTGCGGATTCAACAACATAATTATATACACAACATAAAGCATAATTTTCATAAGAGATAAACAGTATCACAATTTACTGGAGAATGTAATCTTTGCGAGAGGATTAGACGTGACTGAGCTTTTATCAAAGTGTTATACATAAGCAGTCAACGTGCCATCGACCTGTTAACTCTTCAGGGTTAACAATCACTGCAACATTACTTTTATAGGCTTATGAGCTCGTTATTCCAGAATATCAATTGGATTTGCTTTTCTTCGCCGAAAATAAATGCATAATCTCATCAATACAAAAAGTAATGAATAAGGGATTTTGAGATGCTTTTTTTTGGAGAGTCGTCCACCATAAGATATCACATTTCCATATTCACATAGAAAAATTGATATAATCTCCCATTTTGTTCGAAATACGTAACTTGACGCCAGACTTTAGAATCTCCGGGCAGATTTGCTATACGTTTATAACTAATATAATAGTAAAAATAATTGAATGTTTAAATATATATTAGATAATTACATGATTCACTGTCATTGACAACATAATGTAGCATTCACAAAACTATTTATGTACATAGTTTTCTGAATTCTTACCAGTTCGAGGTGGCGATTCGGTGGACGATTTCAAACTCCCGGTCATTTCCCGGTTCTTCACGGTCAATTTTTTCAATTTTCCCGGTCAACTAGGAGTAACATTTATACTTGTCGCAAAACACAAACATTGATTTTTATTCATGTCGTTCATTGTAAACATCATTTAAAACAACAGATCAAACATTGCTTACATTCAATTCACGATAACAAAAAAACGTATTTCGAACAAAATAGTTCATTTTCCAACCAATGTAATGAATTTTCAATCAAAATTATGAATCTGTAACCAGAATGGTTAAGTTTTAAACCAAGAATAAGATGAATTTTCAACTAAAAAGACGAACATTTAACTGGAGCACTCAAATTTCCAACCATGAAGATGAATATTCAAACAAGAATATCAATTTTCAAATAGAAAGAATAATTTTCCAAGAACAAATACAATTTTTCAACAGAATAGTCGAATTTCGAACTCAAAAAATAATTATTTTCACCCAAAAGTGGAACAGTAACATTTTTAGTTCAACAAACCAATTTCAAACCAAGCCTAAGGGTTTTCTACTAAAACAAAGAATCTGCAGCTGAAGAAGTTGAGTTCTTAAACAGATAAATTAGCTTTCGATGAAAAAAGCTAACTTTCAACAACAAAAAAACTAACTTTCAAATAAATGATTACATTTTGACACAAAATGATGAAGAATCAAATGGAATTGTGAATGTTTACCTGAAGTAGTTGAATTTTAAAGCAGAAAGACAAATTTTTAACTCAAATATGTTGAAAATTTGACTAGAATTGTTCAATTTTTGACAAAAAATTAATTTTCAAACAAGAAATACATTTTTCCAATAAAATGGTTTAATTTTGAATTATAAAAATGAAAATTGTCAAACAAAAATGGAATAGTGACATTTTTGGCTAAAAAATCAATTTTTAACGAAACATTAAGAGTATGAACTAGGTGAATGTTCGAATAAAATGAAAAATGTTTAACTTTATAATTTGAATTGTCAATCTGAAGAAGAATTCTTGAAAAAGAATATTAACTTCTGCAGAATAAGATAATTTCCTACCAAAAAATCGGGTTTTCAACGAAATATGTAAACTTTCAACGAAATAATTGAATTTTCAATTCAAGAAGACAAATTGTCGCCGAATTGTTTCACTTTGAACCAGAAAAGATCAATTTTCCATACTAAAAATGAAACAGTTAAATTTCCAGTTGAAGAGATTGATTCCTTAACAAACTGATGAACTTTCAGGTATAATGATGAATCTTTAACGGGAATAGATATATTTCGAGCCAAAAGATGAGTTTTTAACCATGAAGATTATTTTTCTCCAAAAGAAGAAAATTTTAGGCGAAGTACATAAATTTTTAAATACATAGTTCAATTTTCAAATTCAAAAATCGATGTACAACTGAATACTTGAATTTTCACGAAAAAAAGATAAGTTGATTTTTAACAAAAAAGTTACAATTTTGATGATGGATTTTGAATCGAAATAGCGCAACTTTAACAAACAAAAAATTCGATTTTCAACAAGCAAAATAAATTTCAAGCAAGTATTTGATTTTTCAACTAAAAAGGGATAAATTTGCAATGAACAATGAAAATAAGTTTTCTATGATATTTCAGAAATATTTCTTCTCCGGAATACTACTTCTACTCTAAAGACTGCTTGAAGTACTTTCTTTATTTAAAATTAAGCAGAGGGGACTTCGAAATTGCGACGAATTTCAAATTGGAGGATCGATTTTTTGAAATCCCCCTCTTCTAAATCCGAATTATAATTAATTTGAAAAGTTTCCGTTCCATTTAAAAGAATCCTGGTTCCAAGTTAAATTATATTTCCTCCCGAAGAAAAAGATAATTTTCCACCAAAAAATCGGTTTTTAACAAAATATGTGAACTTCCAAAGAAATAATTGAATTTTCAATCCAAAAAGACAAATTGCCGCCAAATTGTCAAAGTTTGATTTTGAACTAGAACAGATCAATTTTCAAATAAAAATGAAACAGTTAAATTTCCAGTTAAAGAAATTGATTTTCTACCAAATTGATGACCTTTCAGGTGAAATGATGAATCTTTAACAGGAATCGATATATTTTGAGCCAAAATATGACTTTTTGACCCTAAAGATTAATTTTCTACAAAAAAAGCCAAATTTTTATACAAAGTACATTAATTATCAAAGAAATAGCCTGATTTCGAAATTCAAAAATCAATATTCAACTAAATGCTTGAATTGTCACTGAAAAATCTGCCCTCTGCGCGGGCTCATTCTCATCGCGCGCTTCGTGCGGCTCGCTTAGCTCGCAAGTTTGAGCGCGCCTACGGCTTGCGTCTTTCGGATCTCGCGCTTGGTCTTTGTACTTCCCTACATTTGCATACGGAGCTTTCGGAACTCATAAGCGAAATGTCGACTACTTCAATTTCATGAGTGTGAATTCTCGTTTGTTTTAGCTTCTCTGGCTGTAAAGAATACATTCTTATCGCATGTCTCGTGCTGCGCACTCGATCAAAATTTGTACAAAACGGTGGAGAAGTTTTTTTGACTAATTTTTTTCAAATTTTATGTAGCTTTTCTAGATATTCAATTTTTTTCATTTTCGTATTTTATTTTTCACGATTGAAATGAAAACTACGCGTGCAATGGGAACAGTTATAATAAATTCACAGATATTTTTTGAGTGAACAACTTTTCTCTATCAATCTTCTGTGTTAGCCTAAGTGATTTTTTCAAAAAATTTATTATTTCATTTCTATAGTTATTTTCCCTGATTGGAATGAAAACTACATATCCTGTTAAAGAAGTTCATAACACATTTAAAGATATTTTCCTGGTAAAGAACTTGTGTCTATTTGATTCTTCCTAAGCTTGTGTCAATTGTCCAAAAGTTCATTTTTTTCATTTTTTTATGCTTTTTTACAAATGAAGCAAGAACTACTTGTCCTATCAAAAAGAAAATTTTACAAAATTTGTAGATCTTTTTTTGGTGTACAATTTCAATTCATTTATGTTTTCCCTTGCCTTACATAGTTTGACCAAAAGAGGAATCTTTCTATTTTTCATTATTTTTCGTAGTAGTAGTAGTAGTAGTTGATTTTTTGATTGAAAAAGGACAAATTTGCAATAAACAATTCAAACAAGTTTTCTATCATAATTCAGAAATATTTCTTCTTCGAAATACTGCTTCTACTCTAAATACTGCTTAAAGTACTTTCTTTATTTAAAATTAGGAAGAAGGGACTTAAAAGTTTTTAATTGGAGGAACGATTTTTTTAAATTTCTTTCTTCTAAATCCGAACTATAATTAATTGAAAAGTTCCCATTCCATGTAAGAAATTCCCAGTTCCAAGTAAAATTATACTTCTTCACTGAAACTCCCTGCCCTAAAATAAAAACTATAATTATTTTCTGAAATTCCCTGTCCCAAGACGGATAAACAGGGAAAAGAAAACAAAATGCGATAAAAGCATTTTCTTGAAAAAACGAAGATAATAAATCTGTGTGTAGGTTTGGGCTATCATCAATTCGATTATCAAATTAGAGTCAGCTAAAAAAATCTCACAGAGCAACCAATTTGCGAAACGTTTTTCTTATAATGGAAAAAAATTCTTCCTCTCATGACGTATAGATATATTAAAATATTTTGAGAATCAAATTAAAGGAACGTTATACATTATCCAAAACAAACAGTAAGATCTCTTTTTGATTCATAAGAAGAAAGCGGTAATTTCTCGTATTTTTTTGGTAGAATTTTGAATAATCTAGATTGAGTGAAGTAAATTCCCGGTTTTTATTCAACTCCTGGTCATTCCCCGGTTTTTTGGCAGTCATTGTACGGTCAAGTCGCCACCCTGCAGTTTTTTCCCCAATTATAAGAAAGCATTTATTCAAAAAAATTAGCTAATCTTCTAAGATAAACTGATAAGTAAAGAAAATCAATTCGTATATTGCTTCCTGAGGTGTAATTGTTAATGGCTATCAATTTTTACTCTTTTCCAGAAACATTATCACAGTTTTAACACCCTAAAGTATCAGGCAACACGCAATGATGATTCAACGGCCAGTAGGGTATATTATAATTTCATGTGAGCCTAAAAAAGAACTATGCTATGGAATACGGAACTTCTGGATCGATACATGGTTTGTACAGATGTGCTACGTTTCGCTTCGATGAAAACAGGGCTATTCCGGCCTGTAAAACCTTATTACTATGGTGCCTTAAAAATGCATGGGAGCATGCTTATGATGCAAGATCACAAACAACAAAATTACACCAGAGAAAAAAATTAGATTTTTCTGACTTACATTTGGTGTAGTAGAAAAGTTTGGAGGAAAAAAAGATGTAAACCCTCATGGGACTTATAGTGTAATATCAGACTCTCCCTTATTGACCCTCTTTCTTTGTTTTTTTACAGTTACATTTTATAGCGGATAATGAAAATGAATTTGAAAGTAAATTCACAGTGGAATAAAAGGAAACTCAATAATATCCTCGATTTTCTCACATTTATCATTATTTATGAGGTATTCTCAAATTCCTAAAAGCAAGGAAAATTTGTTAATAATTTGTAGTGATTCTTTTCAAGTATCCGTAATTTAAAGAAGTGAAAAATAAAGTTTAGGTTCTAGATGCCAAAAATTATTGAATCAATGCTAACCCCTTTGGTTTGACAATTTCGAATTAAAAATAGCTACACAATAGAAAAATGACAAATAAAGCTTCTTCAAATTTTAACATTAAATTAAAGCATTTAATTGATTTGGAACAAAGTAAGAAAAAGCTACCAATTCAGCAGTACTGAAACTAAAAATACTTGAAATCTCAAGCATTTCAAGATGAATAAGAGTAAATTGAACGCTTTTCAATTCCAGAACGCTTAAAATTCAGACAGAAAACATTTAGGAACATATTTTAAGAATTTCAATTCGAAAGAATTTAATAATAAATTTTTCGTTTTGTTTTGAGATAAGTTTTCATGCAAAAGACTTCTTACGTTCCTTATGGAAATGGAGTTTCGTTTAAGGTAGCCCAATTTGATATACCGTACTCTTGTATCAAATTGAGCCAATCCAACCGAACCTCATTTTATAATAAACGGGCAAGGTCCTTTTCAAATTGAATTTTAATTAAAACGTTCGAAATTGAACCATTTTCAATTAATTTATCAATAATGATGACTCGCAATACTTTTTAATACGGTTTCTTGAAATCTATTGAGGAAAATCGCAAATTCTTACTTATTGTCAGTTTTCGGTTGTTTTAAATACCAAAACAAATCGGTATACTGAAAAGTACATAAATTCCTAGTTCAAAGACCTATAAATGTTTTTGACTCGTTGTGACCTTTGGCCGGGAAGTTCATGGAG
The DNA here is from genome assembly GCA_011762715.2 of Neuroterus valhalla. Taxonomy (NCBI): domain Eukaryota; kingdom Metazoa; phylum Arthropoda; class Insecta; order Hymenoptera; family Cynipidae; genus Neuroterus; species Neuroterus valhalla. The sequence continues at coordinate 7,375 of WSXT02141032.1, forward strand.
AAAAAGAACAAGAGAGGTCGTTTTGTAAGATGAATGCATAAGAAAATACTTCTTGAGCAATTCTTTCAGAGATCAGTATTTACCCTAATTTGTGCTCAATGGACTGAAAACGTCAAGTGAAAAAGTGGTTTGTTCTTGATCTAGACTTTAGGTTCTGTAAAACAAAAATGACTACCGAGAAAGCACTTCCATCATTATCTTTTCAATAAAAATGCAATTAAATCAGCTTTCTATGTTGATGACGATTTGGCGCAGGAATTTATCTCAACTCGATTATACCTTCAAGACATATCCAAGAATAATATCATAATTATTAAACGATGTTAACGTTTCCGTAATAAACAGGAAATCCAATAATAATCCAATCTATCCAATCGAATCAAATCAAATTCAATAAAAAGGTACCTACATAATAAACTTATGGAGAGCTTCATTTCTTTCGTTGCGGACAAAGAATATAAGACTATATTTCCTCAGAATTTATTATAGGCCTAATAAAACTCAGAAAGGGCTTTGATAATAAACTATTATATTGGTCATCCTATAAACCAGAATTAAAAATACCTTCTCCCAAGAAATAAATTTCATACTTTCATGAGGAAATTTCTCCGGAAGTTATAATTCTTCTAAGACAAAGCAACCCAATATTATCAGAAGATTGAAAGATTATATATTTTTGAAGTTAAATGAATATAAGAATTAGCTATTTAAATAAATGCCAAAAATTTCCAGGAATCTTGAATTCCATATATTCATAGGGTAAAAAAAAATGAATCATTCAAATGATAAGATGATTCTATTTGCATAAAAAAAATTTATCAGAAGTTTGAAAAACTGTAGTGAAACACTTCGAGCAAGGTGTAGCGTACTCAAGGACAAGTATCTAGTGCTTTTGCAAACAAAGGCCTCTCTTACGAGAATCCCATTAGCGGTAGATAGACCTCAGTTTCCGGTCAGGTAATGTGTAATTACAAAGTGTTCCCCGCCCTCTTGCGCATCACGCACAATTATAGAAAAACATAACTTGGGAGAATTGAAAAGAATTTTTAAATGAGACTAAGAAAATAATCTCAATATTTAAAAAGGGCTCTTCAAGCATTAGCACGGTGGTGATTTGGCAGACGATTTAAAATTCCTGGTCATTTCCCGGTTTTATTCCGGTCATGTTTTTCAATTTTCGAAGTCAACTAAGAGTAGCATATTCATATTTGTCGCAAAACGCGAACATTTATTTCAATTCATGACGTTCATTCTAAAGACCCTTTAACAAAACAGATCATGAATCGCAAAATAAATTAATTTTGAAAAAAATACTCAAATTTTATACGAAAAAATTTCATTTTCTTACAAAAGTTAGAACAGGTAAATTTACAATTGAAAAACCCCACTTGCGATAACAAAAAATGGATTTCTGATAAAATAGTTCATTTTTCAACCAAAGTGATGAATTTTCAAATAACAATATGAATCTCCAACTGTGACATTTTATATGGAAACCCAAGAAGATGAATTTTAAACTAAAATGATAAATATTTAACAAGGGCACTTCAATTTTCAACCATGAAGGTGAATATCCAATCAAGGAGATTGATTTTCAAATAGAAAGATTAATTTCCTACCAAAAAATACAATGTTTTAATAAAGTAGTTGAATTTTGAACTAAAAAAATAATTGTCTCCAACCGAAAATGGAACAGTAACATTTTAAGTTCTAAAACCAAATTTCATACCAAACATGAGAGTTTTCAACCAAAGAATCATCAACTGAAAACGTTCAAGTTTCAAACAAATGAATTAATTTTTAGTAAAGAAAATAAATTACAAAACAACTTACTTTGAAACAAATCGATTTTTAAGCAAAATGATGAATCTTCAGATAAGATTGTAGATGTTTAACTGTAGTAGTTGAATTTTGAACCAGAAGGACGAGTTTTTACCTGAAATGATGAACCCTCCACTAGAATCGTTGAAATGTCGACCAAAAATTAATTTCTAACGAAAAATACAATTTTTCAACAAAATGGTTAAATTTGGAACTTTAGAGATAATCATTCTCATCCAAAAATAGAATAGAAAATTTCTTGGCTTAAAAATTAATTTCGAAACAAACAGAGTTTTGAACCGGACAAATTTTCGACTAGTGTGAAAAATATTCAACTGTTCAACTTGAATTGTTGATTGTAAAATAGAATTTTCGAACAAGAAAAGTAACATTCGAAGAAAAAGATAATTTCACACCATAAAATCCATTTTTTCAACATAATATGTTAATTTTAGTAAACTAATTGAATTTTCAATCCATGAAGACAAATTTTCATCCAAATAGTTGAAATTTTAACTATAAAAAATCATTTTTCATTGAGGATGAAAGTGTTGAATTTCCAGTTAGAGAAATTATTTTCCAAACAAACTGATTAATTCTCCGGTAAAATGTTGAATTTCCAGCTGGAATAAATGTATTTTATGCGAAAAGGTGAAGTTTTATCCACGAAGATTAGTTTTGTACAAGAGAGGCTAATTTTCAACAAAGGAAATAAATTCTCAAATAAATAGTTGAATTTTCCAATTCAAAAATCAATGTTCAACTAAATACTTGAATCTTCATTCAAAACCAATGGTTTGATTTTTAACAAAGTAGTTGCATTTTCAATCAGAGGTGGGTTTTAAATTAAAATAATGCACCTTTAACAACAACCAACTTTCAACCAAGTAGTAGATTTTTCAACTAAAAAAGGATGAGTTCGCAATGAACAATGTAAACAAGTCTTCTATTATAATTTAGAAATATTTCTTATTCGAAATACTATCTTACTATCTACTTCTACTTTAAAAACTGCTTGAAGGGCTTTCTTCATTTAAAATTAGAAAGAGGGGACTTTCAAATTTTGACGAATTGCAAATTGGAAGATCAATTTTTTTAAATTTCCTCTCTTCTCGATTCGAATGAAAATTATTTTTAAAAGTTCCCGTCCTAAATTATAAGATCTATTTTTAGTTTATGAAAAGAAAACGGTCATTCCTCGTATTTTCACGGTAAAATTTTAAGGTTTTTATTGAATTTCCGGTAATTTCCCGGTTTTTCCCGATTAGGTATCGCACTTGAGGGG
>WSXT02141043.1:0-10479 GCA_011762715.2 Neuroterus valhalla
ACAACATGTGGAAAAAATTAGGCAACAAAACTTCTCTACCGCCTTGGACAAACTTTGATCGAGTGCGCAGCACGAGATACGCGATGAGAATGTATTCGTTCAACCCGGAGAAACTTCAACAAAAGAGAATTCACACTCATCAAATTAAAGTAGTCGACATTTAGCTTTTGAGGTAAACAATCTCTATACAAAACTGTAGGAAGGTACAAAGGCCGAGCGCGGAGCGCGAGGTGAGTTTACCATCGAGCGCGAAGCGCGAGAATCGAAAGGCGCGCGCCGTAGGCACGCTCAATTATGCGAGCGAAGCGAGCCGCGAGCGATGAGAATGTGCCCGCGCAGGGGGCAGATTTTTTTCCATTTTTTTTCGTGCGATCAAAATGGGAATTTTCGGTTTCTTGAGAAAATTCAAAAAGTTGTATCCACGGCCTTGTAGGGTTTCCAAAAAGAAATATATTTTCTCTCTGACTTTCTTCTCAATCTTGCGTTATTTGGCTGAAAATTTTAATTTTTTTTTTAAATTTTGAAAATACCATAGCTCTGACAATCTTGTTTTTATCGAAAGAAATTATTGGGATAAATTGTTTTACTTTTTACGTGCTATAAGAAATTCTACTCATAATTTTTGAGTCTTGGGAAAAAATTCAAAAAAGTTTTCAAAATGCTCCCCCTCCCTGATTTTTCCATCCAGAATAGTTGCCTAACGGACCTGACCTATCTTTTCGGTCCCTTAAGATGTGTGCTAAAGGGCAATATTATCCGATTAGTCTTCCAAAAGTTATTGAGTATACAGACGAAGACGAGAACAAACAGACACCAGCGTAAAAACTACTTTTTCGGAATCAGGAGTTCACAAAACGTCGAGATTTCATAAATTCTGCGAAAGTCGATTTTCACATCAAACTAATACCTTCTCATTATGATTAGAATTTAAAAAGTTTGAAGCTTGGAAAATAGGGAAGAGAAGCTTTACGATTCGTCGTACCGGAAATAAATAGGCAATTCAAAGAAAAATATATGTATCCTAAATTCACGAACATCCTTAAGTAAAAAATACAAAAAAAAAGTAATAACTAATATTTTGGTAGGGGTGCACCTGCGTCGACTGAAACCAAACTAAACTGCTAGATCCTAACTATATTGTATAGAGAATTTTTAATTTTTGAGCATTTTTTCATTTATCTGCTGTCCATGCTCTTTTTGAGGAGAAGAAGTTCGAATTTACAGAAGTTTCAAACTTTTTTTCTTTTATAGTCTATTGTAAAGAAGGGTGCGCCAAATCTCAACACTCTCATCTAATATTGTATTTATTATAGGAAAGATGCAACATACCAATTGCAGATATTCTTTAAAATTCTTAATTTCAATCCTTGGCCCCATGGGGCTTATTAAATTACGTATGTCGCGTTTTGGTTGAAAGGAGGAAAGATTCGTCGTCTATGTCATCCTCTGAAACATAATCGTTTCCAAAAGTAAAATAACGAAATTCGCACTGAACAGAAATGTTTGAAAATGTTCCTCCTCCACTTCAGAAAAAAAATGGGAAGATTCTTTTTTTTCCGATGAATAACAGAAATATACGGAACTGGCCCCCCTAAAGGAAATTTGAACATTTTGAAAACAGCAAACGAATATTCTTTCAAATTGAAAACCAGAGATTCCTTTCTTGGACCCGGTAGAAGATTTGCATGGACAACAATCGAACATTCAGAAGAATTAAGAAAGAAAAGTAGAATATAAAATTAAATTTCTGTCATTTGCAGGTTATGTTTAACCACGCCTAAAACACAGGAAAACAGAACTTGTTTTTTTTTGTTTTCGCTGGAATATAAGAGACGAAAAGATGAATCAGTTTCAAAAGAAAATACATTTTTCATTCCTTATTAATTAAATGCAAGCCTCCTTACTGGGGAACTATGTACAACATAAAAATATCCCGCCTCCAAAGAAGTTGAAAATAAAAAAACTGTCTAGTTCAGGACGATGAAACGGTATATGAATTAGTACCCCTTTAAGGTTACGAAGAAAAAAAAGTTGTTAAAATTTTTTTGTTAAATTTTTTGGAACCCTGGAAACCGCTCGGAATATTTTTATCCGCAACCAGCGTGTAAAGTCCTTATAACAGCCCCCCCCCCCAAAAAAAAATAGGCATTAGAGACCCTTTTACCGACGCGTGCTGCTAGTGATTTCATATGCCCGCACGCAGATGGATAATACCGGAGTTTTCTTTGTGTGCGTACAGGTATTATCTATAAAATGTACGCATACAAGCAATTTTTATAACTTGTGAATTATTCATTGCCTATTCCGTATAGAGCGCGCTGTTCCCACTGTTACCAACTCCCATATCAAGCATGAATTGTGTTGACAGTTTCATAACCTAACCACCTAATGTAGTTTGAACAACGACGCACAGTGGTGCCTTGTACATGGGAGATAGGGACATAGTGAGAAAAAAAAAAGTTTTTTGATCGGTCTTTCCTTTACTATATTTTGATAAATAGAGGTATGAAGTTACGGAATTCGAAGTCCCCGTTTCATTTTTATGCACATGCAGCGATAGAGACTTGATAAGGGAACACACAGTTAGGCTTTGCGTTTCATTCATATTTGAGTATTAACCGTGCGTGAGTTTTAAAGCAGCATACACCCTAGCCTACTGCATCTGTAGTTATTCCAAAAAATGGATTTGTAAAAAATTGCGAAAAAATGTTTTGATTGGAAACCTTTGCACTTAATGGCAGACATTGATTTTCTTGACATCATACTCGATCCTCGCACATTTCTTACCATGTCCTATTTCTGCCAGGGAAAAAACTATTGAAAAATTTTTCAAAATAAAAAATTACCTCATTTACCTGTTGCAATTTGCTTTCTTATGCACTTCTCACAAAAAAAAAATTTGTTTGAAAAAATATTTCGGAAAAAGATAAATTGCAGAAATTTTGCACTCAGAATCAATTCTCGATTATTTTGATATCATATTCTTGTTCAGCGACCAAAAAAACCTTGTAGATACCACTTTCGTTTCGATTTTCGGAAATTTTCTTTACATATCCCATTTTTCCATACACAGGCACCACTTTGCGTCGCTAAAAGGCCCCTTATGCCAATTTTTTATGGGACATTATAAAGGGCATGTACGAACTTATTTCGGATAAAATATCGTATGCCGCTGTTGGCTACTGCACGGTTCCGCCTACGCCGGCTGTCCCTTCATGAGAAACAACCACTGCACTGAAAAAATTTTGGGTAAGCAATGGCGGAGCCAATCAGCGTACGGGACACTCGTCTGCCACAGTGTCCCTTGACCCTCTGTATTATACTTAGTGGGAACGCAGCGCCACCACGGTGGTCGGTGCAGCGGCCACATCACATTTGAGTGAACAATAGTGCCAAATCGTTGCTGTGCCAACCCTGTTGGAGCTACAGCTGTTCCAATATGCGCACACAGCGTGCCCAACAAGAGAGAGAATCGATATCAAGCTATAGGCGAGCAGCCCTCTATGCATGTGGGGTTGCAGCTCTATCACGTAAGCGAACTGCTGACCCAAAATTTTTTCAATGTGGTAGTCAGATTGGGCGAGAGACTAAACTCTATGATACTATATATACTCCTTCTTCCTCTCAGTGGATAAATAGACAAAAACGGCCGTGCTAATAGTTTCATGAATATATCGTATTTCCTATTGTATACAGGTGAGAATTCCTATCCCTAATAATTTATCTTCATTATTAAGGTAAGGTCCATTATTTGGAGGAAAGAAAAACTACATTTGTGTAAAACATAGATCTATCATTATGTGTTACTACAGAGAATGCTCAAAAAGACCCTTGATTTATCTCGGTGATTTAATCGAAGATCATATTTTTGAATTCTAGTGAAATTCACAGAAGCCCCTGGGGCTAATTAGCTCTTTGAAAAACATCGACACAGGTTTTTTTTATTCTATCACAATTGAGCGTTTGGGTGCAATTATGATGCACTTGCGTTTCAGGAGTCACATGTTTTTCTTTTTTTACGCAACTAAATGAGAAACAAATAAAGGACAAGTGACTCCCGAAAAAGAACTACATCATTATATTGCACTTCACTGGTCGATACTTGATAAATTGTACCTGAATGAAGTCACCACATTTAAGGGGAGCGACATACAGTAAACATTCAACTCAATCCCAATTGCCCGAATAACACCAAATACCCTAGCTCTGAATAAGTCTCTAGGTAATGCCTGACGTAGTGAATGCTGTAGCATTTCTGAATCCCCTAGCTTCAAGACTCTGATTCTTATTACAAGTGCTCACATTTATCATAGCATTTGTTGAGGGCAATGGAAAACTACAGAAAACACGAATTTCTCGAGCGCAGCCGCTTCCGTTTGACAGAAGGAATCATCACATCATACGTTCATTTTCCTAACCAGATATGCAAAAAGGATATGAGAAGTTACTGATAAAAAAATACTTCAAAAGAGTGTTTCATGTAAGTTTATTTTATGATCCCAAACTTTGTCGAAAAGTTGAGATGCAAAGTCAGCAAAGTCAGTTACACGAGTATCCGAAGACAATTTGGAAATGAAGTAACGTACAGCCGAAGGTTGATGTTGAAACTACAAGAATGAAGGTGCCTGTTTCCGAAGTAATTTGCAGATTAACACCAAAGTTTTAATTTGTAATGCGTTAAGGTTTATCAACTTTTTTTGTGCGGAAAGTGACTGTTGAACAGCCTAATTGGTCAACTTGAATCATGCTCTATAAGCTCTATTAATAATCGCAACTTCATCATCTTCAAGCTTCCTTACGTCCTCTGTTATTAGGTTTATTGTTGCCCTCTCATGAGCAGGATTAAATATCTTGCATAAATGATCGTCCTGGTTAAAAATTCCAAAGACGTCTTTATAAACGTTTCCTAGCACATTATACTTCGAAGATGGATTCACTTCTTTAAAGCCGGTGGTCGATTTCATTGATCTTATAAAAACTTTATTAGCAGGAAACGAGATTCTCTTCATTATAACCCACTCATACTCATCAATCGGAAAAATACCCCGAGCATCAGGCTGCCTGGGAGGAGGAGGAGAAGGAGATCTGACACGAGAAGAACTTGAGCCATCATCTGTTCCAGACTGCGAACCTAATTCTGTGGGAAAAATAGAGTGATTAATACAGCATTGAATAGTTCGATTATTCTACATAAGGCAATATTATTCATATTTTTTTTATCTCTCATACTTTGATTTCACCCGAATACCTTATTGGTTCCTATATTTGGTGCCGGAGAACAGTCAGGGGAATCTCAGCTAATGGCACTGGCTTGAGCTCGCGCACAAGACCCCAGCCTGTAGCGGCTTTAGACATTGACAATTTAAAAAATATTTATTCGATCGAGCTGAGATTTCCAAGAAACTTCTTCGCATTGACTTGGAAAACTTTGTTGCTAGAAGTTTTTCGTTGCTTAAACTTCCCTCGATTAACAAAGTGTTTGAAGATCCAAATTCATAATTGTTGCAATGTCTTGGAAAAACTATCAACTTGCTCGTTTATGAGACTTTCAACTTGATTCTTTTGCAGTTAATTCCTAAATGCGAAAACAAGTTCACTGCTATTTTAGTGTATATAAAAATCTCGAAAATCAGCCAAGTTGTCGCGTGTTGAAGTGAAAAAGACATCGATTTTTTATTCCAAGAAAAACAAGTTTCTTATTAATATTTCAACAAACAGTAAGGGATATAAAGTATTCTGTGTACTTTGAGAAAATCAAATCTCTTGACTTAATTTCCAAATGGTCAAGTGTCACTTCACACCCTGCAAAAAGAATTTAAACGTGCCCTTCTTCAATCCGGCAAATCAATTTTTAGATTACGCGGACGCTGTTTTATATGCGTACATTTCCGTTTCCTCTGAAAATCTCACATTGTATGCACATACGCGAACAAACTACCGAAAAGCGAAGAGCTATCATCAAACGATTGATCTGTTTTACAAATGAACGAATTCTTCAAGAAAATGAGAACACCTAGTATTTTATTTCAATAACGTTATCCATCTTCCAAACTTATTAGTTTAAAACCAATTTCTGTGAGTATTACAAGGTGACCAGTACAAAAAATATCCGAATCCCCCAAAAAACCTTCCAAAAAGAAATTTGAGAAGGTGGGAGAAATTTTGTAACACAGTATTAAAAAAAAAAAGCTTCGTGAAAATTGCTTTTCCTGACTCAGGAGGTCTCAAAACCTGGAGATTCCATTATATCCGCGAAAGTCATTTTTCGCATAACACCAATACCTTATTATTCATAATGAGAATCTAAAAATTATGTATAAATTTTCAAAATCGGGGTGTTCCTTTCCAAATTCCAAGGTGAACACCTATACTCCATGGATTTCAAACAGAGGTTTATAACTTTCGGAATTTTTTTCTTTTTTTTTGGACATCAATTTCCAAGGTAATTCAACAAACAATGTTATACCTTCCACAAAAACAGCAATAAATTCGGAATTATAGAATTTCATTCTAAAATTCTCATTTGAGTTACCCTGATCAGTTATTACCGAAGAATCTGTATATCATCTGCAAACCAAGAAATCTACTGCACTGACCGATTTAACTTACGCTATCCTCGGAAAATATTTCACATCATTGGGACAAGATGGCAAGTTATTCAACCACGAAATTAGATACAACTTTCCGTGAAAAAAGGAACGCCTCACTCCGCTCCGCTGGGATCAAACCCAGGACCTCTCGTTTTCCAGAAAGATGTATTTACCTTTGTTATTGGGAAACTTTCCATTGTATTTCAATTAGTTAAATTGGTCGGTGCAGTAGATTTCTTGGAATGCGGATGATACACAGATTCTTCTGTACACACTGATCTAGGTAAATTCAATGAGAATCTGAGAACAAAATCCCGGAATTGGGTATATTTTGTCATTTTGATGAATTCATACTGAAGGAGAAGGGATAAAAGTTTTGAGATTTGTGAGTTGGACGCGGACTATTGTCAAGAAATTGTGGCTCCAGTAGATTCGGCACTCCGTGTTCTTAACAATAGACTCTATCCCCTTTGGTGCGTTCAGCAGAGCAGGGTCGCTGCTAATGCCATGAGAAAGACGAAGATGGTAATAAAGCACTCTCAAGGCTGCATTATGTCCGTATATATATACGTCATTCTTACGTGGATGGACGATTCAATAGTATATGCCATGTGTGCTCAGGGAGTTCAGGACATGCCCTGTACCTATTTCTTGAAACCTCCTGACGTGATATGCTTCTACGACATGCACTGCGATGCACTGTCCTTACTTCTGATGTTGAGTTTCAGGCCAAGGGTTTCAGCTGCCTGCTCCGCAGCTGTACAAAGGCACACTCCTTTCCTACTCATTTTATGATTCCTGAACATAACCAGGAGAGGATCTCTACCGTTTGTGATGATATTAGTTGTACTTGGGATAATGCGGTTGCAGAGGAATTGAAGATTTCGAAGTCCGCGTCCGCCTTTACGGCGTACGATGTATAACAACGGAATGGACGAGTGGAAATGCAAGCATTTTTAAATGCATCATCTTGCGCGTAGTGATATGAAAGGCCTTGAGCTAGTTATTTGCCATTAAACTACCCCGAATGAATAGGGTAGAAACGGGACGGCGAGCATGCTGGTCGCAAATAACCTCCTTTACTGAAGTTCTATCCTGAATGCGGCTCTCAGGCACATCCAGGTATTTGTAGCTCTCTCCAGCGCTTGGGTGTCTTATAGCACTTCGGTCTATACCGACTTTTCGTGTGTACCTCCCAACGATTCTATAAGCATCTTTGAGATGGTATTTTCCAGAAGCACAGATCTTTGAGTCATCCTTAAAAAATATATGAATAACCTCATGCTCACACACATTGGTTCCGCCACAGAAGTATTCACGAGAATCACGGAGTGCGAGAGATAAAGGCAATAGTGTGATGCAGAAGTGGAGAGGACTCATGGCGTCACCCTGAAAAACACCTCTCTAGGAAGTGACACTGTTGGTAGTCAAATGATGTTTTCCAGAAGTCTATGGAAAGTTGAATCAAAAGCTTTCTGGTAATCAATCCAGGCTTTTGATCCACTACTGTGGATCAAAAGGCTTCCCCGACAGCCTGGAGCGCCTCTTTTGAACCTCGTGTTCATAAATCTTCCTTCACACAGGTCCAATTATCCGAACAATCCTGTCATTCAGGATAGCTATCAAGATCTTATACACCGTGCTCAGACATGTTATTGGTCTGTAGTTCCTTGGATTGGACATGTCGCCTTTCTTCGGTAGGAGTACAGTTCGTTCTAACACCAGCCACTGCGAAATGGGAATCCCCGACTTCAAATATGAGGTAAAGATGCGGGCCAGATGTTGGTGTATAGAAGTGAAATTCTTCCACAAAAAGTTCTTAATACAATCTGGACCAGCAGCGGAGAGGTTATTCGTGCCCCTTAATGCTTTCTTTTCCTCCTCAGCAGTGGTTGGTAGGCATTTCCTCTGGAATATCATGAGGTTATTGCACAGCTCCTTCAAACGTAAGATGTTCTCAGTGCCTCCATTCAATGGATGTTTTACTTCGTAAATCTCCCTACAAAATGTCTCGACTTCTTCGGACTCTGGTGGGTTTTTGACAAAAACAGGAGGATCGCTAAAGAGGCGCGATGGGTCAGAGGAAAATTTTTTAATCTCCCTGACCCATCCCTCCCGTTTTTTAATTCTCCTCCTCGCGTCAGATAGTACTCGTATTTTGTCAACAATGCGCTGTTTGATGGTCATCAGGTTTGACATTTTCAATGTGTGATGATGGATCCTCTTCCCATGAGTGAACTTTCGGACCCTTGCCTTAAAAGGCTTACCAGATTTTTTGGAGTCAATCACACACTGCATACGGGACGCGTTTTGTCTTGCCCAGCCAATCTTCTTGTTTAGTTGATGCAAGCGCTTTTTGGTTTTTTCATCAATCGTTGGTTTGGACCTTCGATTTTAATCAGCCAAAACTCTCGCCGCATCATAAACTGAATAACTGATTGTCTAGAGGTCTGCATCTTCTAAAAGATCTTTACGAAGGGTAGCATCCATTTCAGCCAGATCATGAGGCTTGGGAGAAACCTGAATGTTAACGCTTCTCCTTGTCCTTAAATCGTCATCGTCTCTCAGGGACACCACACCGTAAAGGACACCACACCCAGGTGCCTTTCAACTTTCAGCACGGTTGTTCACGCCTAAGCCTTGGAGTTTCCACTTCGGGACCATCTCTGGACAATTGTCGGTGACTGCTTATTATTTTTCGTAACCGTATTCAGCAGAAACCCTCGGCACAGGGACCCTCTATCCGCAACCTGAGGACGCGTTCGGTGGCTCTGTCTCTGACCCATCAATTCCATGCCAAAGGAATCGAACCAAACCGATGTTTTTAGGGTGACGCCATGAGCGCTCTCCTCTTCTGCATCACACTATTGCCTTTATCTCTCGCACCCCGTGATTCTCGTGGATACCTATGTGGCGGAACTAATGTGCGAAAGCATAAGGTCTCTCATATATTTTTTATGGATGACTCGAAGATCTGTGCTTCTGGAAAATACCATCTTAAAGATGCTCTTAGAAGTGTTGGGAGGTACACACGAGAAACCGGTATAGACCGAAGTGATATTAGACACCCAAGCGCTGGAGAGAACTATAAATACCTGGGCCTGAGAACCGCATTCAGGATAAATTTTCAGTAAAGGAGGTTCTCCAAAGTAGATACAAACACCTGCTCCGACGGATTTGTTCGTTCAACCTTTTGTCGTTAAACAAGATATTTGCGACTAACATGCTTGCCGTCCCGTTTCTACCCTATTCGTTCGAGGCCTGGAACTCAACATCAGAAGTGAGGACAGTGCATCACAGTGCATGCCGTAGAAGCATATAACGTCAGGAGGTTTAAAGAAATAGGTACAGGGCGTGTCCTGAACTCCCTGAGTACCTATGGCATATACTATTCAATCGTCCATTCACGTGAGAATGACGTATATATACACAGACAAAATGCGGCCTTGAGAGTGCTCTATTACCATCTTCGTCCCTCGTATGGCATTAGCAGCGACCCTGCTCTGCTGAACACACCGAAGAGGATAGATTCTATTGTTGAGAACATGGAGTGACGAATCTACTGGAACCACAATTTCTCGACAATAGTCCGCATCGGACTCACAAATCTCAAAACTTTTACCCCTTCCCCTTCAGTATGAATTCATCAAAATGACAAAAAATACCCAATTTCAGAATTTTGTTCTCAGATTCTCATTGAATTTACCTTGATTAGTTATTACAAGAGAATCTGTATATCATCCGCATACAAAGAGATCTACTGCACAGACCAATTTAACTAATCAAATCCTCGAAAAGGATAACTCGTCTGGACACGGTGTATAAGATCTTTACATCTATACTGAATGACAGGATTGTTCGGATAATTGGACCTGTATGGAGTGAGATT